>VMDR010024146.1:0-15187 GCA_007922815.1 Macrotus californicus | reverse complement strand
AGAGAGATTTTCCATCCCCAAAGAGACCCAGTGTGAAACATCCCAATTCCTTTGAAGCCTTTGCTTCAAAACAGAACTATTACCCTCTCTGTCTCTACATGCACTACTCACCTGTGTGGGTAGAATATTTATGATCTGGCTGTTGTTCAAATCCCTTCTGAAAGTGCCCTTATTCTGTTGACAAGGCCTCTTGTACATTTGGGTCTAAAAGGAAAACTACGACAGAATAGTGAGCCCAAGAAGAGCCAGCTCCCCAGGAGATGACTTACAATCTTGGAATAAATTAGGCCCCCTTGCAACCTTCATTGGCTCTTTTGGGCATTCACTAGGGAACTATTTAACATGAGACAGCCAGGTTTACTCTGTAGGCAAATGCATGCCTGAGACTATTGCGGCCCCCTGGAGAGTGAGATAATAAATAGGACCCTCAGTAACATTTCAAGCAAATTAGTAGATCTCCCAATAGCCTAGGTACCAAAAGCCAGAGGCAGGGGCTGGCTGGGAACTAACTACAGACTAATCTTCCAATTTATATAAACAAAAGAAGCAAGTAAGATCTCATTTGAATCAGAAAATTGTCCAGATTTTCCAGCAACTTGGGTACTGAGTACAGGATTGGGGATAGATCCTATCCAAGTATATTAAGAGATATTTGAATGGAGATGGGGGAGGGAAAGGGTGGAGTTGAAATCAGGTCTGTAAATTATTTGCACTTAACAGTGAAGGCTCAGCTAGTCCCAGGCGCCTTCCTCCCCACATTCAGGTTGTGGCCAGATGGTTTCCCCAGTGGGCCATCCAACGCTAGGAATAAATACACAAGTTGTTCTGTTCATTTACAGTAAGCAGCATTAACCCTTGATCTTAGCCTCAAGGGCAGACAAACTGGTAGAAGGGGGGTGAAAATCTCAGGAAGAAACCCCATCATTTCTGCCCTGTGTAAAGACAGTGATATATTTGCCATTCTGGATCCAGGATGTTGATTCTATTCCTTTTTGTATTTCTCTAGCTCTGAGCTTCATCCAATTTGCAACAAATCTATTTTAAGGCAAGAACCTGACGATACAACTCAGGCTAGGGGTCAGAGAGTCTCTTTGGCAGAAGATGATGAGTCTAGTTACGCCAAAGGATTTGACATGACGTACAACGAATTTGACTATGGCTTATGCAATGAAGTGGTTGACGTGACTTGCTCCCCTAAGCCAGATGCCTTCAATCCATGTGAAGATATCATGGGACATGATATTCTCAGAATCTTGATATGGTTTATTAGCATCCTAGCCATTACTGGGAACATCACAGTGCTGGTGATTCTGACTACCAGCCAATACAAACTCACAGTCCCTCGGTTCCTTATGTGCAACCTGGCCTTTGCTGATCTCTGCACTGGAATCTACCTGCTGCTCATAGCATCTGTTGATATCCACACCAAAAGCCAGTACCACAACTATGCCATTGACTGGCAAACGGGGGCAGGTTGTGATGCTGCTGGCTTTTTCACTGTCTTTGCCAGTGAGCTCTCAGTCTACACTCTAACAGCCATCACTCTGGAAAGGTGGCATACCATAACCCATGCCATGCAGCTAGAATGCAGGGTGCAGCTCCGCCATGCTGGCAGTGTCATGCTGGTAGGCTGGATCTTTGCTTTTGCAGTTGCTCTCTTTCCCATCTTTGGTATTAGCAGCTACATGAAGGTGAGCATCTGCCTTCCCATGGATATTGACAGCCCCTTGTCACAGCTGTATGTCATGTCCCTCCTTGTGCTTAATGTCCTGGCCTTTGTGGTTATCTGTGCCTGCTACACTCACATCTTCCTCACGGTGAGGAATCCCAACATCGTGTCTTCTTCTAGTGACACCAAAATCGCCAAGCGCATGGCTGTGCTCATCTTCACAGACTTCCTCTGTATGGCACCCATCTCCTTCTTTGCCATCTCTGCCTCCCTCAAGGTGCCCCTTATCAGTGTGTCCAAGTCAAAGATCCTCCTGGTCATGTTCTACCCCATCAACTCCTGCGCAAACCCTTTCCTTTACGCCATCTTCACCAAGAACTTCCGCAGGGATTTCTTCATTCTGCTGAGCAGGTTTGGCTGCTGTAAAATGCAAGCCCAGACTTATAGGACAGAAATCTCATTCAGTGCCCACAGCTCCCATCCAAGGACTGGCCGCTGCCCTCCAGCTCCCAGGGTTACCGATGGCTCCAATTACACACTTGTCCCTCTAAGCCATTTAGCCCAGAAATAAAACAATGTGCAAACATATCCAAGTGTTGAATGATAATTAAGTTTTGCCTTTGAAAAATATGCCATGACATACGTGACAGAGTGCTTCTACATACTTCATCTAACTTCATTTTCTCCACTTACCTATAAGGTAAATTGGTCAAGAACTGTTAACTTCATGTGATATATTAAGAAGCTGGAGTATTAATAACAAGATTAATAATTAAAATAATGCAATACTACAAAATCACATTTATTTTACACTTTATAATGTTCACAGCATTTTTGTTCAAATCACCTCAAATGATCCCTATAAAAGTCCTATTAAATAGGCACAACAGGTGTTGTTCTTGGAGTTTTTCAGAAGAGGAAACTAAGACTCAAAGGGTTAAGTGACCGTTTAAAAGTGCTTGATTTGTAAGCAGTAGAGCCAGGATTAAATGTTCTGACAACCAGAAGACTTCTTAGAGAAGCAGCACAGTATCCATTCATTCATTTATTTATTCAACAAATGTTTATTGAGTACCTACATGAAGCTTTGTGATGTATCAACTGGGATAGGGTGAGCTATATTTCCCAGAATTCCCTTTCTTATGCTTCCTATTAGGGTGGGCCACAGAGAAGATTCTTGGAAAAACAGGAGGGTAGCAAGGAGGCCGTAGCTATTTGGTCGTTCATACAGTTTACTGCTGACCTGCTGATTCAGCTCATTGCTCTGAAGGAGCAGCTGGGCCTGCAGTTGCTCCACCTTCTCCTGGATCCTACTTCAGGTTATCTGACTCCCAGGCCAGGTCTATGTATTTAGCTCTATGATGAAGAAGCCCAGATTCTGCAGAATGCTTTCATCATCAAGGTCAGAGGCAATAAGAAAACATGGCTCAGTTTGACCTTGTGAGGTTTCATCTCATGCTTATAACCTCCAGAATACTCATGACCTTCCCTTCATGACTGCTTGCCCTGTGGACTTCAAGCTCCAGCATCACAGGTAGGGACAATATTGTATATTGTATATTGGTCTCTTACAGAGACTGCTCAATCAACCCCACAATTGTATAAGCCAATTCCATGTAACATATATATACCTATGTGCATGTATGACTGGTTCCGCTTCTTTAGTTGAACCCTAACTGGTAGAATATACAACATACTACATGGCATGCGTATGGATTATAATGTGAAGAACAGAGCAGCTTTGGAATCAGAGCTGAGACTTTATTCTGACTCTATAAGAACCCAGGATTCCATCTCTCTACCCTCAGTTTCTTCTTATGTAAACTGCAGTTGGTTATGATACCTAACTTTTGGGCTCACTGGGTATAACAAAATGGGTTCAAAGTGCCTAGTGCAATTGGCTTGGTCAAGTCAGTGTACTTCTCTCCTCCCATTCTAATGCCTGGACTAGTGCCTAGTTCTTCCGACCCTTGATCTAGAACCCATGCCATTAAACCATATTGTTGCTGGGAACTATATTTCCCATATCTATTTTGATAAGTGACCCCACCTGGGTAGTAAATACCAAACACAAGCCCTCACCAAGCACTGTGCCATGACCAGCCCACAAAGCTCTGAGTCTCCTCTCAGAGTTTCTTCTTTACATGCCAAAGCCAGGCCTTCCTCCTCTTGCCCTGCGGCAAACATTTCAAAAGCCGATGCCATTAGAATGCATTAACAAAGAAGTCCTTATATGGCTAGAGTGAAAAGAAATCATCTCTGCCTATGTGCCCTGGGACCACCTTGATACACTGTAAACACCGAGTGAAAAATGGAATCATTATCCTTAGAAACAGGCTAGAGCTGTGTGTTTAATGCAGCAGCCACTAGCCACATGTGGCTGCTGAGCCCTCGAAATATGGCTAGTCTGAGCTGAGACATGTAAGTGTAAAAGATTCACTGGATTTCAAATAATTACTTCAAAGAAAGAAGAATACACAATATCGCAATAATTTTGATATGGGTTACATATTAGAACAGTATGATTTGGACATATTGAGGTAAATATATTTTAAATTAATTTCACTTATTTCTTTTTACATATTTAATGTGGCTACTAGAACATTTAAAATTACATGTATGATCATGTTTGTAGCTTGTGATATATTTCTGCTGGAGAAGGCTGGTCTGGAGCTAGATGAAAAAAAAGGGCTTTCATTTGGCATTTTTTTCCGTGGCCCACACCAGTTTGCTGCACTGTTGGGCTGTCCCAGCTCCATCTGCCATCATTTTTCTTCCTTGTTTGTGGCCAGAGGAAATGCATTTCTGAATTTGGACTCAAAAGCAAGTAAGAGCTAAATTAAAAATAGGATACGATATTAATTATTTCACAACGTAGCTGTTGATGACACACTGGTTTAGCAGAGAGTGGTTCTGAGAGGCAAGAATCGTTCGAAGATAAACACACACCAAGAGAAGCTCAGAAGATTTCTGGTCCATCCCTGTCACTACAACACTTCCTGGTAAGAGGGGAAGACTTTTCTCTCTCTCTTTTTTTTTAAGATTTTATTTATTTATTTTTAGACAAAGAGGAAAGGGTGGGAGAAAGAGAGGGAGAGAAACATCAATGTGTGGTTGCCTCTCATGCACTCCCACCTGGGGATGTGGCCCACAACCCAGGCATGTGCCCTGACTGGAAACAAACCAGTGACCCTTTGGTTTGCAGGCCAGCACTCAATCCACTGAGCCACACCAGCCAGGGCGGAAAGACTTTTCTCAAATAAGCAAACACACTTATAGTTAGCTAAATTCAGTGTTTCTAAACCCTTTATACAAGTCTTCCTACATTTTCTGTATCTGAACAGAAACAACTGGACCCGAGTGTACCAGTCCCTCTTCCCGCTAAAAGGTGACTGACTATAAGGCAACACCTCTAGGTGGTGCATCAGAGTGGTGCTTCAGTACCAGAGTCGCATCCCAGATGAAACCAACAAAAACAAACACCAAAGATACACAACCAAAAGAAATTTCAACATATTATTCCAAATGGTTGTTTCTCTGAAACTTTTACTTCAAATCTCAAACACCACTGAGAGGGTCAATAACTCTCAGACATTTCTTAAAGTATCCATGTCTCCAAAACTGATATTCAAAATATTAACAACCAGTACAGTCCAGGTGCTGATCTCTGAAAATGAACACTGGCTGCAAACGATCTCTTTGGCCAACCTGGTGCAAAATAGGTAAATGCCACCCCTGCGTGGTTTCTTCCCAACCCCTGACCCCAACCTGGACCTGGTCACATGTCTCTCTCCTCAAACTTTCACCCACCTCCTTCAGTCCTGTCCTGGCCAGCCTCTCACACTGCCTTCGTCCCCTGACCCTTTCCTCCAGATTCTCCTTCACTGAATCCCAAGGAGCAGTTGTACAATAAAGAATACTACTTGGAGGGCTCAGAGCAAAGAAACTGAATAAATAAACCCAGAAACTTCAGAGAACAACGAACTGGGTACACAGGTTAACACACATTTTTTATTTTGCCACACACAGAACTAGTAACCATGAGGTGGGGATTACGGTACTGGACATTGCATTTGATGACAGGGCTGCCTGTGTTGAACGTGGGGAGCCCTTCAGACTTTGTTTCTGGAAGGAAGACATGGAGGGAGGAACAAAACAGGAGGAAAGGCCCTTCTGCTCTTGTATCACCAAGATGTGACAGATCTTATGAGAAGTGACACTCTGAGTTATTTAGGCTAGCATCAAATAGCACTCATTAGAAGATAAAAAAAAAAATCACTGAAACTGATTTTTTTTTAATTCTAGTGCAACAGCCACAAGCTTCAGGCTCATAAAGTATTTTATCTTATTAGGAAAGTTTATACAGACAGGCAAGGAATAAACTTTCAGCTTCTGGATAATAAGGGGAATTGGAGAGACAAATATGTAGGATGTTTTGTCTGTTTAATATGTTAAAGAAACTAAAGGCACCAAATAAAGCCAACCATGAGCCTGTGCTCGCTAATTCTCATCAAATGCTTTCAGCTGCAAGAAGCAGAAGCTCCAGGTAAAAATGGCTGAAACACTGAGGCCAATTACATGAGAGGCCCAGACTTGCATGGGAAGCTCAGTGGTCTCAAGACCCGGCACCTCTCCATGTTTTTCCCCTGCCACCCTTGGAGTGTTCAACCATGATTCACGACAGTGGTAGCAAGGTTGCTATAGCAATTCCAGATGCCACATGTGGGCATGACCAAATCCAGAAACAAAGAAGAAAGGTCTTTCCTTCCATGCATTTCTCTTTTCAGGGGAAGATAACTTCTTCCCAAAGATCCTCAGCAAACATTCCTTCCTACCCATTATCCACGATTACTGCCCTGGCTGCAAGACAGGTGTCAAAACAAATCTTGGCCACATTTGACCTCCACAGGTGGAAGGCAGGAAGGTGGAAGGGGGCGCTGCAGTGGGAGGAATGCTGGCTAGGCAATCTCATCCTCCAACCTGAGTAAACCCAAATTCTCTATCATGGGATGAAGCCCATGGGGCTGGCTCAAGGTCCAGGTGCACATGGCACCTTCACACCTCATTTTATGTCCTCTTCCCTCTCTCCTCTCCCTAAACCTTGTAGGCCAGCCCCTCCTGCCCATGTTGGTCTGCTCTATTCCTTCCTAGAACAAACTCAAAAGTGGCTTAGATCTGAAAGCAACCACTGGACTCAGACACTGCCCAAGAAATGCCCTGTTGGAGGCAAAATTTAAAAAAGGAAAAAAAGAAAGAAAAGAAAACAATGAAGTCACAAACAAAAGAAATGCACCAGGATGGAAAGAGGGGAGAGATGAGGAGAAGAGAGGGAGAAGGGCAAGACAAACTAAAGAAAGGAGCAATGTGGAAGGGAGCCAGGCCCTGATTGTCTCTCTTTGAGCTAGTACTCGCTCATCTTGGTCTCAAAACCCTTTCAACTTGTTGTAAGATTTCAACTCAAAACATGAATGGGCTCAGTTTCAGATGCCAGAAGAAAGGTCCACTGCTCATACCATGATGTTCCGGACTTCCCAGGGCTCCACACACCATAGTCTGGATCCCTGAGAGCTAGTTTAAAGAATGAGTAATAGAAAAATATTTCTGAAGGTTTTCAAAGGCTCCTCACTTCAAACATCAGACCATGCAAGGACATCTGGACCCTTTTCATGAAGACCCAAAGTCTTCATAATATTCTATTCTCTCCAATAGCATTACCCACAGCCCCTGAGCATTCTGTTCTGAGATAGATAAGCCTCAAAAAAATGTACTGAATTCTGAAGTTTGTGAGTACTCTGTGTTTTCTTGCTTCCTATTTTTTTGTTTTCTTTACAACACAGAATCTTGAGACATTCCCTTTAAACAAATACAAAGGGAGAAAAATATCATAAAAATCATCTTATTTTTAATGATAGTTTCCACATAATAAGATGCAAATACATTTTCAGCTCTGCATTTAGAGAATTTTCAGGCAATTTTTCCCCCATGTACCATTAGCTAGGGTCATTTAAACTTCCAGGTATCGATGATTTGCATAAAGATGAGGATTGGGTACACAAGGTTTTAAGGTGTCTCATAAATAGCGGACGCTGTACTGCAGGGTTCCTGTCTCTGAAGAATGAATCTGCCGAAGAGCTATATGTTCCTGATTTCCATACAGTAGAGGAGAAGGGGAGGAAGAAAAAGAAGGAAAGGAAGGGAAAAAACTTGTAAAACACCAGTTAGATTACACTGCCTCAGTCTATGAAGTGATGGAGACACTCCCTAGGGCACATCCCTGCAGAAATCCCAACAAAATTTTCCCCTCCCTCTACTGCAAGTACATCATGAGCTTCTGCAGCCCAGGCTGTCCAATACCATAAGCCAAGGTAGTGGTCCCTCAGGACATGGCCCAGGGAGACCTCCAACCACATTCAGCTTACCCACCTTGGGCTGTGGGTCAATCAGGCTAGTGTGATAAGCTCTCTTTCCTAGAATTCCTGGAGTGCTTAAGGCAACTTGTTTTCTATGTATTACAGTGAACAGCTTTATAACAAAATGCAAGAGTCTAATCAAAAGACGTACTGCTTTGCATTTGGAATTGTGCAAATATTGAGTGTTGGGATAAATTATATCACTGGTGACCACTTATAGAAATCAAAAACAAACTATGAAGAAGCCCACACAGTTCTGTTTTCCATTCATCCATTCACTCATTCAATAAATATTTAATGAATGTCTACTCTAAGCCAAGCATGATTCCAATTATTGGAAATATAGTGGCAAATAACCACAAAATTCTGCATTCATGGAGTTTATATTCAAGTAGAAGTTACAGAAGACATATAAGCTAAACAAGTCAAATGTATTGAATGCTAGACACTAATTAATGACAAAACACAAATCAGGGAAGCAAGATATGATATGAAATGTCAGGGGATAACTAAAGTCCTCTGTGAAAAGGTGACATTTGACTAAAGACAGGAAGAAAGTGGAAAGTGACACATGTGGATATTGAGGGAAGGGTGTTCCAGGCAGAGGGAACAGCAAGTGCAAAAACCTTCAGGCTAGGCTGAGCTTGTTGTGCTCTAGAAAAATCAGGTCAGTGTGGCTAGAGCAGAGAAAAGGGAATGAGAGAAAATAGTGAGGGATGAGGACAAAAGAAATACAAGCAGCCGAATCATTTTGATTTCTTCCAGAGAGGTGAAGTGGTAGAAAAAAATCTGAAAGTTTATAGTAAGTATGCATTGAGCCTATGGCTATAGATCCCCTGGACTAGTACTGAATACTAGGAGATCTCAAATTCTAGTCACTTTTCATTTCCATGACAGCCGTTCCACCTCATCCCCCTCCTCTGTCCTCACCTTCCTGGTTTCCCCAGCCTTTCCTTTCATCCTCCAGATCATCTCTCCACCCTCCCCACAGCAAAGTTCCTCTCCTACAGGCCTGTCACTTTGTGAGGGGTATGATAAATGGTTCACACCACAGTGATAATAATCTCTTAAATTTCAACGAGCTTTACACTTTCTTGAAGACTTTTACTTGCACTGGCTCATTAGATCCTTAAAATATTCCTGGAAGGTAGAAGGATTCTCTTTTTATAAGGGGTGAAATCACATTTAGAGGTTAAGTGACCTATCTAGGGTTATGCAGTAAACAGAAGGCACAGCGAGATTAGAATTTAAGTCACCTACCACTCCCTTCCTAGAGGTACATAGAAGTGGAGATATTGGAAACACCAGTCTTGGCCTGAATGAAGGGCCATGGCCCATATCAGACACCTCTGGCAGCGGGACTGGCCCAGCAGCTGACCAGCTGCTGCGTTCTCATAGAGCTAGGGCTCACTGGTCCCACTGAAGCCTTGACGGTGCCCTGTGAATCAGATGGACAAGAAAAATGGAGTCACAGAGCACAGCACAGCTCGGCACTCAGGTGAGCAGGAATTTTCCTAATTCCCTGTAACACCATTTCTCCTCCTGACCCTAAACTCAGAGCCACCCTGACTGGCATGCAGCTGAGCTCAGCATAAGGCGGAGTGAGAAAAAAGTCCATGAAGTGCACTCTAACCCAGCAGAGCCCTAACTCACGGGCAAAATTTGGCTGCAGGCCGAGGTAGTTAAGAAGGAGTTTAAACACTCTAAGGTATTTCCTCAAGAAGGGCATAACCTTTAAGTGTATTTTTGATCATCCCTATAAGAGCCCATTTGTATGAAAAGTGACCTGAGCTCTTTTCCCTGCCATAATCAATCATTTCACAAATGAAACAATATGAGGACAGCAGTGCCCTTAGACCCTGCCCAACACACCACTGCAGAGGGCCCCACTCTGGCCATGCCCCACACACAGCTAAGGAGCCCAGCAGCCCAGCAGACAAGACCACCCAAGCCTGCACTGAACATGCTGATACTTGTGGCCCCAAAATCTCTGCCAAAATACTCAGGATCTGCCTTGTCCTCCCTTCAGTGAACCATACCCCCCGTGTGCATACCACAAGGCCTGGGGATCACTGTTTGCAGGGTGTCAATGGAGCCCAGAGGTGTAGGCCCCATGCATGCTGGACAGAATCAGGATGGGAAGAGAAGGGAAGGGAGGAGCTGCAGGCCAGTACCTCCACTTGCAACCTGCCCTGAGACCTGCAGACACTAGTGACAGTCTGCATGAAAGAGTAGAGTTGAGTTGGTGCCTTCCCATCCCCACTACTGAGAAAACTATTCAAGGTTTTCAAGGTGGATTTTTCTCCCCTAGATGAAGTGCTTTTTATTTTTAGACCAACCAAACATATTTAATATAAACACCTTTCAACATACAAACTGCAATCACAAGAGCATCCACAAAGCAGTGAGGGGATGGGGTGCAGTAGGACGCATGGCAGAAAAGAGGAAGGCTTTCAGGGTCCCTACTGCTTCTCTTGCCCACTCTCACTCAATGGTCTGTGAGAGCATGAGGTCTCGCATCTCTGAGGGCCAATCAAGGCAGCCAGGAGCAGAGGGACCCTGATGCCGACACTGAGACAAATAGCACAGCCAGTCCCCACAGCATGCCATCTCCCCACCATGGCAGCCTCCAGGTAAAGCCAGACACGGTAGGGAGGTAACAGGAAGGTGGCTGTGGTTCAGAGGAGAGTCAACCATCATTCCTCAGCATCCTTCTCATCACGCCTTTGGGAACAGAGTTTTCCAGGTGCTGTTGAGTCGAAAGGACCTAAATATCATCCTATTCCTTCACAGCTCACAGGCTGGTATTGCCACCTTCATTTGGGACACATCCATGTGGACCCAGCTCTGCCCTCCAGAGAATTCCACCATATTTAGTAACACGCCTGGCATAATAAGGGCATTTGTTAAAACCTGCCTCCATCTGCTTCCCCAGTGCTGCACCTTCCTGGGGACTCCGGCATCTTCATGGATCCCCCAGCCTGGACCTCAGCCTCACAATTCTTTACCTTACTCACCCCCAGTGCCTTACACCTTCACAGACTTTGGTAACGTGTAACCACAATCCCAATCTTATAATCTCCAGAAATAGTCCCCATCCCTCAGAAGTTTTCCCCTAAAAACCTGCTCCCTGATCTCCTCACTATTCTACTACCTTTCTCAATCTAACCTTTTCTCCTGGAACCTGCCTATCTTTCAGGCTGTCATGCCTTTGCACTTGCTGTGTTCCCTATCTAGAAGACCCTCCCTCCCTACATTGCCTGCCAAATAAGCCCAATTCATCTACAAAAACTCAGCTCAAACATCACTTTTTTATTTAATGTACACCAATTAAGCATCAACTTGGGAGCAAACACTGTGCTAAGCAACAGGATTACAACAATGAGTACAACGTCTTCCTTTCCCTGGAGAGACCAGCTCAGGAAACAGACAGGGGAACATACAATTCCAGCTGTGCAGGAACTCATCACGACTAGACCTGCCTACAAGAAATGCTAAACGGCATTCTTCAACAGGAAATAAAAATATGCTAATTGACATCATAAAAACATGTGAATATATGTGTGTAAAACTCACTGGCAATGGTAAATACATAGCCAAAGTCAGGTTGTCCAGTATTGTAATGGTGATGCATAGTTTACTTAAAATTAGTAACAAATGTATTAAAAAGAACTACAAATGTATGGTGACAGAAGATGATTTGACTTTGGCTGGTGGGCACACAATGCTGTGTACAGATCATGTATCGTGAATGTACACTTGAAACCTATAGATCTTATTGACCAATAAAAAAATAACTGCAATAATTTTATTGGATACACAATATAAAATATGTAAATTGTAGCATCAATAACTAAAATGTGAGGAGAAAAATATAATGTTTCTATATGCTAAAGAAGTTAGGTTGTTATCAGCTTAAAATAAGATGTTACAAAAATAAGATATTCCATGTAAGCCTCATAGAGACCACAAAGGAAAAGCCCGCAGCAGACACACAGCAGATTCTGGTGGAGGGACACAAGCACCACACGAGCCATCAGACTCAAAGGAAAGCAGGATAAACAAGAAACACAGGCTCAACCAACCAGTCGGAAAACAATTAACAAAGTGGCAATTCTAAGTCCTCACTATCAATAATCACCATAAACACAAATAAATTAAATTCTCCAATCAAAAGATATAGAATGGCCAAATGGATTTTTTTTAAAGCCCAAAAAACAAGATCCAACAATATGCAGCTTACAAGAGACTCATTTTGACTCTGAGGACACACACAGACTGAGAGCAAAGGGATGGAAAAACAGTATTTCAAGTAAATGGCAATCAAAAGAAAGCAGAAGTAACTGTACACTAAGCTGAAAATGGTCAAAAGAGACAAAGGGGGCCATTTTATAATGATAAAGGGGTCAATCCTCCAAGAAGATACTGCAATTGTAAACATTTATGCACCCCACATCGTAGCACCTAAATATATAAAGCAAGTATAACAGAACATTGTTCTCAATACACATATCTGACAAAGGATTCATATGCAGAATAAAGAACTCCTCCAAATGAACAATAAAAAGATAAACAATACAACAAATAAGAGGAAGACAAGTGCATTTACCATATGCCCTAGCAACTCCTAGATATTTCTACAAGAGATTTTTTAAAATACATTGCAAAAGACATGTACATAGAAGCCTTATCTGTAAAACCAAGAGCATTTCCAAATGCAAATGTACATCAAAAGGTGAATGGAACTTCCAGCCAAGATGGAGGCATAGGTAGACACACTATACCTCCTCGCAAAACCAAAAGAAGGACAACAACAAATTTAAAAACAAAAAACAACCAGAACTGACAGAAAATCGAACTGTGTAGAAGTCCAACAACCAAGGAGTTAAACAAGGAACATTCATCCAGACCGGTAGGAGGGGCGGAGACAGGCAGCTGGGCGGAGATGTCTCACGGCAAGGCAGTGGCTGGCAGACCCGGGTGGGTAAGGCGGTGGCTGGCAGACCTGGCGGACCAGGCGGACTGAGCGGTCCCACATCCACATGCGGTCCCACACCCATGTGCAGATAAACCGGGAGGAACAACTGGGGAGCGAGACAGACCCCGCAACCCAGAGTTCCAGCACGGGGAAATAAAGCCTCAAAGCCTCTGATTGAAAACTCCTGTGGGGGTTGAGGCAGCAGTGGGAGAAACTCCCAGCCTTACAGGAGAGTCCATTGGAGAGACCCACAGGGTGCTAGAATGTACACAAGCCCACCCACCTGGGAATCAGCACCAGAAGGACCCAATTTGACTGTGGGTAGCAGGGGAAGTGACTGAAAACTGGCAGAGAGTGGAGCAAGCGGCACTATTCACTCTCGGACGCTCCCTCACAAACAGTGTCACAACACAGTGACGTGGTTGCCCCACCCTGGTGAACACCTAAGGCTCCGCCCCTTACTATGTAACAGGTGCACCAACACACCAAAAAAATGGCCCAAATGAAAGAACAGATCAAAGCTACAGAAAAAATACAAGTAAGCGACGAAGAGATAGCCAACCTATCAGATGCACAGTTCAAAACACTGGTAATCAGGATGCTCACAGAACTGGTTGAATATGGTCGCAAATTAGATGAACAAATGAAGGCTATACTAAGTGAAATAAAGGAAAATATACTGGGAACCAACAGTGATGGGAAGAAAACCGAGACTCAAATCAACGGTGTGGACCAGAAGGAAGAAAGAAACATTCAACTAGAACACAATGAAGAAACAAGAATTCAAAAAAATGAGGAGAGGCTTAGGAACCTCCAGGATACCTTTAAATGTTCCAACATCCGAATCATAGGGGTGCCAGAAGGAGAAGAGGAAGAGAAAGAAATTGAAAACTTATTTGAACAAATAATGAAGGAGAACTTCCCCAATCTGGCAAAGGAAATAGACTTCCAAGGAGTCCAGGAAGCTCAGAGAGTCCCAGAGAAGTTGGACCCAAGGAGGAACACACCTAGGCATATCATAATTACATTACCCAAGATGAAAGATAAGGACAGAATCTTAAAAGCAGCAAGAGAAAAAGAGACAGTAACCTACAAAGGAGTGCCCATAATAACTGTCAGCTGATTTCTCAGAAGAAACCTTACAGGCAAGAAGGGGCTAGAAAGAAGTGTTCCAAGTCATGAAAGGCAAGGACCTAAATCCAAGATTACTCTATCCAGCAAAGCTTTCATTTAGAATGGAAGGGCAAATAAAGTGCTTCCCAGATAAGGTCAAGTTCAAGGAGCCCATCATCACCAAGCCCTTATTATATGAAATGTTAAAGGGACTTATCTAAGAAAAAGAAGATCCAAAAATATCAACAGTAAAATGACAACAAATTCACAGCTATTAACAACTGAACCTAAAACAAAAACAAACTAAGCAAACAACTAGAACAGGAACAGAATCACAGAAATGGAGATCACAGGGAGGGTTATCAGCAGGGGAGTGGGTAGGGAGAGTGGGGGAAAAGGTACAGGGAATAAGAAGCATAAATGGTAGGTACAAGATAGACAGGGGGAGGTTAAGAATAGTATAGGAAATGTAGAAGCCAAAGAAATCATATATATGACCCATGGACATGAACTAAAGAGGGGGAAGGCGGGTAGGATGGGGTACACAGGGTGGAAGGGAATAAAGGGGGGGAAATGGGGCAACTGTAATAGCATAATCAATAAAGTATATTTTTTTTAAAAATGTGAATGGATAAGCAAATGTCAGTATATTTAAATGATGGAATATTACTCAGGCATAGATAAGGATAAACTACTGATACATATCACACACTGATGAATTTCAAAAGCATCACATGAAGTAAATGAAGCAAGATACAAAGGACTAAATACTGTATCATTCCCTTTATATAAAGTTCAAGAACAGGTAAAAGTAATGCGTGATGATGGAAGTCCAAAAGTGGTTGTCTTGGGCTAAGGTCTCTCCTGGAAAGGGGGACTTTGAATAGTGATGGAAGCAGTTTATGTTCTGTGTGGTGGTCACACAGATGCAAATAACTACCAACACCTGAGACCTGTGCACTTTATTGCACATTATACCTCAATTTTTGGACAATCCACAAAAGTATGCTTGTGTTC
>VMDR010024145.1:0-15185 GCA_007922815.1 Macrotus californicus | reverse complement strand
GGATGGTCAAGAAGGAAATGAAATTGATGCCAAATATCTGAACCTTTCAAACATGCTTTCTCTTGTTAAACCCAAACCTTCACTCACGAAAGCTTTCCTGAAAGAAAGGGTTTGTTGAGCCCTGAACTAAACAGGAAAAGGATTGGGTTCTGGGGCATGTGGCCTGAGCCACCTGCAGCAGGGCCCGATGGAAAAGACAACATGTACACTGTCCTGGACTTGATGGGGCCCTTTATTAATGAGTTCGGAGACAAAAGATATAAGTTGTTTTGAAAGAATTTAATTGGCTACAGATAATGGCAGAGGGAGAAGGTGAAGTGGGGCCGGTTGTGGGACAAGGGCATAGTCCTTAAGGAAGAAGTATGCTCTGCCTTTGGATTGGTTGTGGGCAAAAGTCCAGGAAGTTCCTATGGAAGAAGGACGCAGTAGGGTCTGGTGGCCAGCTCATTTCTTTAGATGAGAGCTCAAATACCCACCCACCCAGAAGTTGACTCAAGTTTTAACATGCATTCAGGAATGTGAGCAGTCTTTTGTTGGATGCTGTCCTTGGCTTTGCTAACTGTTCACCTCTTTGTCTCTTCTTCCCACCCTCCAGCCTGCTGTGATTTAATTTAGGGCACCTCAGAATTTTCCTCTTGCCACTCTCATGAGAGAATGTATGGTTTTTCGTGTGTGTGCGTGTTTTATATCATGCTCAAAACAAATGGTTGAAAGAATTTTACCAGGAAGTAAAAAGCCAGAAACCCCTAAGCAGTCCCAGATCACATCGTGCTTGAGGCTATTGCATTGTCTTTAACACGAATCTTCTGGGACAAGATCTAGCTTCTTTTGGAGCCCATACATTGAGACTTCAGAATGTGATTAATATAAAAATCGTCCCATGTGCTGAATTGTTTAAAAGTGTTGTTCATATGAATTCCTTTTTTAATTGAAGTTTTTATGCATTTGTAATTTGGGGGAATATGGAGATTTTTGAAAAACCTATTACAAAAACCCACTGTACTCCATGCACATACCGGATGGCTCAAATTAAAAAGACAAAGACAAGTGTTGGTGAGGATACAGAAAAAGAAAACTCATTCATTTCTGAATAGACAGTAAATTGTGCATTCTCTTATATAAAATTCAAAAATAATACTCTTCCATGCAATTGAAAGACAGTACAGTGGTTACTTTGGAGAGATAGAGGACATATCACACATCCTTCTGTGCTGCTGGTATTGTTCTAATTTTGACCTGAGTGCTAGTCATATGGATGTGCTCACTTCATGGTGATTTACTAAAATATATATATATATGAAATATATATTATATATATAGTTCCTTAAGTATATAATATCCCTCCATAGAAAAGTGTATTCAAATGACTTTCTAATTGTCATTATGTTGTTATTTGCAAATATTTAGAATATGATTTTTTAAATTTTTATTTTCAAATAATTTTAGGTTTACAGAAACTTACAGATGATTATAAGGTCATGCAGAAAGTTCCCATATACCATTTTCCTAGCATTCCTAACATTAATAAGATCATTGATAATATAATGGAGTCATTAAAACCATAATATCAATATTTGTACAATCATATTAATTAAACTACTGCCCTTATTCAAATTTTGCTAGGTTTTTCAACTAATGTATTTTTTTTATTTCCAAGATTTCAGAATCATACATTGCGTTTAATTGCCACATCACCTTTGTCTCCTCTAATCTATGACAGACACTCGGGCTTTTATTCTCTCATGACAGTCACACTTCTGAATACTACACAATAGCATCATGTAGAATTTGGGTTTGTCTGATTTTCTCATGATTATTGTTAACACCATAAGCATGCTAATGACCTTCTCTGTGCATCACATCAGGGGGCACATCATGTCTACACATCTTACTGTTGCTAATACTAATCTTGATGATTTGGTTAAAATGGTGACTGCTGGGTTTCTCTACTGTAATACTGCCATTCAGATGCAAAGCAATTTACTTTGATTTTGAGATTTTTCATGGAAAGAGTATTTGATGGAATGCTTGGTATAATGTGTGCTGGGTTACTGTAGTGGAGGCCTTTTCCCTTTATAGATTTGTGGCTCTCTGACTGGGGAGAGGGGGTTTGAGTGAGAAAATAAAGGGTGCAGGGAGGGATAAAAGACTTGCTCACAGTTGTCTTATGAACCCTCTGAACGCTTTTTAAAGTTCCTTAGCACACAGTATTTTTAAACAAGTGTTGGGATCTGTATAAAAAGTATAAAATATAGAGATAGAGAGCTGAACCAATCTACTGTCATGTATGTTTGGATTCTACTCCATCTCTGAACCATAAGTTTATTCCTTATTTCAAATTCAATACAAGAATTTCTGGACCCATTTGTTTTCAGTAATAAGTTTAAGTTTATTCAAGTGAACTTTAAAGAATCTGTAGACAAGAACTCATCCTGCCTTATACATCTTATGTATATAGTAAGATTTACAAAAGATGAAAACCTCTAAATGACTAATTTTTATTTGAATAAACAGAGACACCTGAGGTGCTGCGGCCACTACTCACTAGAATTAGGCTTGCTGGAAATCTGAGTCAAAGACTTAGGGAATTAGTAATCTATGGGTTGAAATGCATAGAGCTAGGAAAAATTTAAAAAGCAAATGCACATTCAGATTCTGCCAACAACCAGCTCTAAATAAATATTTTTTACTTGAAAATGTTGATAAGAGGCTGCCAAACTATCACTGAAAAATACAGCACTGTTGTACAAATCAAATATGATAATGTGGATTTTTTTATTGTGGAAAGTGTAGGAGCTACTATGAATTATCATTCTAGCAAAAACTCTATAGAATTTTTAAAGTTATGAAAATGTTAAGTCATGACGACAGCCATTACTGGAAGTCATTACAGTCCTCTCTTGATAAGTTCATTCCTGCCGCCTGGATGATTGATGTCCAGATTGTCCTTTCCTTGCACAGAATCATTAATTCTATGCTATTTAGTTTTCTAGGCTTCAGCTGTTTCAGAACCATCTAGTGCTTGCTCATAATAGATCCTTATTGCTGGTTTTCTTTGAATAGCAATTATTGCATATGTGCTAATACATTTTGGTCAGTCTCTTGATTCTGCAAATGATTTCTGCTTTCTTTGGTTTCTGGATAATTTCTCTAAGATAGTTAAGTGCTGGAAAAGTTTCTCTAGTCTTCCAGTAGGTCACACACCAGTTGAGGAAAATAAGTAAATGATTAGAACGCAATGTCTATGGTCATACCACCCTGAACGTGCCCGATCTTGTCCGATTACAATGCAATGTGGTAAGTTCTTTAATGGAGGTGATATGATATTAGTTGTTATATAGTTTGTGGTTATGATATACTGGCCCCCAAGCTCTGAACAGCTTTATAAAATGAATGTAATTTTTCCACTATAAATATCAAGATACTTAGGTTGAAAGAGGTTAAGTGTCCTGTCAAGCAGCCATAAAGTATGGTTTCCACTTGTTTAATTCAATGGCCAGTCTATCTAGGAACATCAGTCTTCACTCAAGAGGCAGAGAGTACACAGATTTAAAAAAATTTCCTCTAGAAAAACGTTCTTCAAGTTTCAACAAGTAAAATTATATTACTATTTGCAACAGGTAACAGTATTCTACTGTGGAATTGACAACTCACTAATGTGCCAGGCAAATGTGCAAATTGTAAGAGAAGGACTAAAAGAGAGTGTGTATGTGTGTGCCAGAAGTTTGTAATTCAATGAATTGCATCTATATAAAATAATTTAAAAACTTATCCAGATTACAAAACCCACATTGGTTCAGAACAAAGTACAATGTAGTTCACTTTAATGATGAACATTCCACGCTTTCCTCAAAATAGTTTGTATAATCAATTGCTTGAGTACTTAGCATCTTTCCCCTAGCCCCACGTGTACCCAGACTGTCACCAACCTACTGTCTAAACGTAATTCCCCATGTGATTCTCCTTCAGAGCCCTTGGGCCTTACTCAAATCGTACATGTCGCAATTCATGATTGTGAACTTATAATTATACACTTAATTTTGAGTTTCTCTTCCTTATTCCATACTATGAAATGTCCTGGCTCCCTTCTGCATTCATTGTACACCTTTAAGTTTATCACATGGCCATGCTTAACAATATTAGTTGAATGAAATACCGCTAGCAATACCGAATACATGAGTGAATGAATGATTGGATTAATGCTGGTGAAGTTAAGAATTCTAGGGTCTTTTTAGGAAAAAATGTACAAAATCCAATTCTGAAAAGCATTTTGAACAGAGAATTCTCTGCAATGCATGAGGCGAAGGTGATCAATTTTTGTGCCTTTCTAAGCCCTGGTGCCCTTTACCTCAGTGTTACAATGTCAAAGATTGCAGTTTCTCAAAACCTAGAAGAAATAGCAAGAGTAAAGTGGAAGAAAGTAAAAACGTTTTGGGGTTAGACCCTTTTCCAAAGATGATCTGGTACTCTTAAACTCCTAAAAGATTTCTTAGCCCCTAACAGATATTTTGATGATAACAAGAATTATAACTCCAATTAAGCAACTATATTTTCAAAAGTCAGATAGGCTCAGTAGAGCTTATGGGAACAGTTTCTCCATCCGATACATTTGCATGCTTAGTCAAATCAACTTGTACAGTGTAGAGTCTCCAGCCTGGGGACTCGAGTTCAAGTTTCATGTCAGCCACTAATCAGCTGTGTGACTTTGAGAAACTACCTTTACCTTTGTGAGCTTCAGTTTCTGCTGTAAAATTGAGAGTAGATGGACTGTGAAGTTTCTTTTATCTTTCACAATACTTGGATGCTATTTTTCCCCAAACACAGCTACTATATCCAGTCAAAATCTGTTGTAACACACTGATCTCCTAACAAGGTTGGCTCCTGCTACTTATCTGGCTGGAACATCCTTACCTCAAGCACCAGCATTGTAAAGGGATTTATATACAGCATTATCCTGAGAAGTGTGCCCTTGGCAGAGGCAAATAGAAATTGCAAAGCAAAATTGGGTTTGTGCATATTTTCTGGACGAAGAACACCTCTCTTCCCCTGAGTCTTAGCTTTTAAGATTTCAATTTTTGCCTCCACTAGCCAAAGGAAACTAAACATTATGCAATTGCTCATTGAAAACGCAGGTGTTGAATAGAAAAATCTGGATGGTGCCATGATTTGATAAAATATGAGGTCTGTTTTCCTTTCCTTAAAGAAATATGGGTTTAAACTTAGGGTAGTATCTGTCAGTAGCATGTCAACAGCAATACAAGACAAATATAAGCTGAATGAAAGGGTGCTTTGCCATAAACACAAGAGCATTGTCTGTCATATGGACCAGGATGAATCAAGAAGGCATAGAATTTGAACTATTTTCAAACACTTAACGTTGAGTTGCTCAGAGTATCTTCATGTGCTTTTTCTTTCTCTACTCCCTGTCAAGGCAATTTCATCTTCTAAATAAATAATCTCCCTTGTGTCACTCAGTTTTACATCTGAATCACAAAGATATGCATCTGTTCTGGTTGTTTTAGTTGGTGTTTCTGAGATACCTCAAATTTAAATTGACTACGAAATTACCTGGATTCACACTGCCTCTGTTTTAAGATTTCCTACTTTAAGAAAGGGCACCACCATATGCCAACTGCTGAGGCCAGAACTTTAGACACTGTTAAAATGAAATACAAAGTGGAGACTGGACTTGGGAATTCTCTGAGCAGACAAAACCATTTAAGCTACATCAGGGATTCTAAATCCAGCTTAATTCGTGAATATACAGGAAACAATTTCTTGCAAATGCCTCTGATAATCATAAAAGAAACGTCATCTTCCTTAAAAATAGTATAATTATTTTGATTCAATCCTTTGTCATCTGGAAACATCCATTGCAATAACCAGGTATTCTAAAGGTTGTAACTATTCTATTTTCACTTTATAAGTCACTCTGTAATGTCATGTCCCTAAGCTTCATATCAGTTTCAAATTTGAAAGTTCCCAGTCTGTGAACTGTCCTTATATGCACAGCAAATTTTTACTAAATACTATTTACTGATTTGGTTGTTTTAAGTTTGCTATTTCTGGATTTTTTTGGTGAAATTTATCAATTTCAATTATATTATTTTTTTCATTTTTACATGCAATCCATCAAAAAAATCTTCTCAATTCAACGTTTAAAATAGGTCTTGAATGGGTCCTCCTCTCTGTGCCTCTACTATCTATCATCATGCAAGCTAGCATTCTCTCACACTTGAATTCTCTTATCCAAATCTCATCCTAATCCATTTACCATGTGGTAGCAAGAATTAAATTTTAAAAATGTAAGTCCATTGCTTTCTGTTCAAATATTTCCATGGTCAACCAGTGCAAGAAAATCAGCACGAAACTTCATTTCTAAACCTTCAGGTTGGCAGAGCCTTCACGACATGATCCAGGATTTTTTCCACTCCGTGTTGCATGGCTCAGCAGTCGTTTACCTGCTGTTACCTCTGCTTGGAAGCTGTTTTTGTTTTCCCATTTGGCTGTTTGGCTGTTTCTTCTGTTTCAAGCTTACATATTACTTTAACAGACTTCAGTGAGCTCCTGCCCGAATTAAATCTTACCCATTTCATGCTGTTATTGTCCACTCTAGTACTTTGTTTTCTTCTTTATAACATTTACAAAATATATAATCATTGTATCAATAATCTATTCATTTATCCTTTACTTTTGTTTCTAGAATGTAAACTTCATATGGTTAGATAATTCTTATTCGGTGTTGTGCCTCCGATTCCAAAGCCATTGTCTGTGTGGTAGTCAGTGCAGAAAAACACATTTGTTCAGTGTTGAATAAATTAATGGAGCTCACAAAGGGTTTAGAGTATTTATCCTGAAGTGAAATTCCTGTCATGTGTTTTATCTGAATATGTGGGGTTAGGGGACCGTGCGAGGAGGAATTTTCAGCAGGTGGAGTGTGAAATAAAATAAACAATTGGATTTATAAATGAGAGGGCTGGTACTTAATATTCCAGAAGACAAAGGGTTAGATGATGCCTTGCAATAGCATCAAGCTATCTGCAAGCCTGTTGTCCATGCTAGTTAAAATGAGAAGCTGACCCCCCTGTAAAACATGCCAGCAACTGCTATCAATTTTCACAGACGGCACTTTCAAAATTAGATGCCAGTAATAACAGCCGAGAAGGGGAAATGACAAAGAGGACGCATCACTTTCCTCATCAGTATAAACAGCCTAAAATCATTTATTGTTTTGTGGTGTCAGAACAAACTTCCTCATAAGTTTCCATTTACACATTTTTACTGACAGCAGAACAATATCAGCATTATTTCCACTAAGAGTAGAAAATGAAAGTGGATATTAGACACACCGGCATTGAGATTTAGAAAATAAACTGGCTAGAGGAGTCGATGGCTATCAACAGTTCCCATGCCCTTTGGAGAGGATTCAATCTATGAAAAGAGGCTTATCTAGATTGCAAAATCCTTTATACTGTTCCCAGGAAATGAAAGTGTTTTGACCACTCCCTGTGTAGATTTCCCTTCTTGCTATCAGTTATCCACCCCCCCCCCCCTGTGCACCACCCCCCCCCCCAACCCCGTGCACAACCCCCACCACCAGCCCCGCACTTCTCTGAAGCCCCTGTGAATTGAAGAACGTCAGGAGCCCATTTCAGGATGTTTACAGCTAGTGTGGAACTGTCAAGTGTTTTTACACTTTCGGAGTGCCTGCTTTACAACCTCTCTCTACAGCGGATTGTTCCAGATCTGAGAGCTTTCAGTCTGACTACCAGCGCATTTATGTTTAGCTGATCCCTATTTCAGATAAGGGCTGTGTTCCTTTCCCTAACCACAATTCTGAATCGTTAGGAAATAGACCCACCCGAGGGAGGAAGCGTAGGTTAAGTAAGCTTGTACTGGGGGGCGATGTGTTTCTGCACATGTGCTTGAGAATACTTAGGAGTGAAAAGGGACCAAGACTTACCAAGGACTATTTAGATATATTGTTTCCCTTTTATTCATGAAGGTGACTCTAAAAGTATTATTATCTTCTCAGGAAACAGAGGTATAAAGGATGTTACATAATATAGTTACATAATTTTAAAAAGTTTTAGTTTTACCTGACAAATTATATAAATTTTATATGTTTTAAAAAAGTAATATTTGCTAAAAGTAATATTTGCAATTCATCTTCAAGTTTGAATGTTCCTATTCTAGAAAACCACTTGCGTATTAATGGCTTTCATTACAGTGATGAGATTTAAGATATTTGCTCACTTCTCTCAAAAGTTGTGATTTTTTTCCCTCTTTATTCTTTAGGGAAAAATATCCATTTTTTAAAATTACGTGTTGAAGGGCACACTGGTTGTTTCCAATGTTGGACAATTATGAGTAAGCCTCTTATCCTTTTTGCATGGCTTTGGATGTGGACATAAGTTCACAACTTATGTTCTCAACTCCTTTGAGTAATTACCAATGAGTGTAAATACTGGATCATGTGGTAAGGATATGATTAGTTTTGTAAGAAACTGCCAAGGTGTCTTCCAAAGTTGGTATCCCACTTTGCATTCCTACCAACAATTGGATGCATGTTTTCAGTATTTTGTATTTTAGCCATTGAAATAGGTGTGCGGTGGTGTCTCATTGTTTTTACTGTAATTCCCTCATTCTATATGACATTGAACATCTTTTCACATACCTACTTCCCATCGTACATTCTCATTGGTGAAGTGTCTATTCAGATAGTTTGCTTAATTTTCAACTCAGTTTTGGTTTTCTTTTCTTTTTTTTTAATTCTAAGAGTACTTTGTACGTTTGGAATACTGGACCTTTATCAGATATGTGTTTTGCAAAGGTTTTTTTCCCAGTCTGTGGCTTATCTTTTCATTCTTTTGAAAGTCACTTTCACAGAACAGATATTTATAATTATAATGAAGTCCAACTTATCATTTTTTTTCTATTATGGATCATGCTTCTGGTGTTGTACCTAAAAATTCATTGCCAAATCAAAGGTCACCTAGATTCTCTCCTATGTTATCTTAGACAAGTTTTATGATTTTGCCTGTTATCTTTGGCCTATCATCCATTTGGAGTTCATTTTGTGAAGGGTGTCAGATCAGTGTCTAGATTCATTTTTTAGTTGTTCTAGCAACATCTATTGAGAGGAATATACTTATTGCATTGCATTGCTTTTGCCCCCTTGCCAGAGAGCAGTTGGTTATATTTGTGTGGGTCCATTTCTGTGCTCTCTGTTCTGTCCCACTGACTTGTCTGTTCTTCCACAATGCCACACTGTCTTGACTATTGTAGCTTTACAGTATATCTTGAAATTGGGTAATGTCAGTCCTCTGACTTTGTCCTTCCTCTTCAATATTATGTTGGCTATTCAGAGTCTTTCACTTTTCCATATATCTTAGAATCGGTTTGTTGATATCTGAAAATATAACTTGCTGCATTTTTAACTGGGA
The DNA here is from genome assembly GCA_007922815.1 of Macrotus californicus. Lineage (NCBI taxonomy): Eukaryota > Metazoa > Chordata > Mammalia > Chiroptera > Phyllostomidae > Macrotus > Macrotus californicus. The sequence continues at coordinate 5,739 of VMDR010024145.1, read as the reverse complement.
AGACTTTGAATCAATAGATTAAGTTAGGAAAAACTGACATGCTATTGTTGAGATTTTCTATCCATAAACATGTAATACCATCCATTTATTTGATTCTTTGTTGATTCCTTTTATCAGAGTTTTGTATTCTCCCTCATATCGATCTTATACATATTATGTTATATTTGTGTCTAAATATTTCATTTTGTGGGTGGTAATATAAATGATGCTGTATGTTTTATGTCAAATACCAATTGGTTGGTGCTGATATATTGAAAAACAGTTGGCTTTTGTATATTAACCTTATATCCGGTAGCCTAGCTCTTATTGCTTAGGAGTTCCAGGAGTTTGTTTTTGTTTTGGATTCCTTGGGATTTTCTACATAAACAATCATGTCATCTACAAACAGCATAGTTTTATTCCCTTCCTTCCCAGTCAATATACCTTTTGATTTCTTCTCTTATTGATTTGGATCAGATTTCAAGTGAAATGTTAGTTAGGGGTGGTGATAGGGAAGATCCCTACCTCATTCCCACTCTTGGGGGAAGGGCAACCAGTTTTTCACCATTAAGTAGCATGTTAGCATGAGTTTGTTTTTTAATTTTTTTTGTAGATGATCTGTATGGAGTTGAGGAAGTTTGTCTTCATTCCTAGTTTGCTGAAAGATTTTTTTTTATTATACATAGGTGTTGGATGTTGTCAAATCTTTTGTCTGCATCTATTAATATTATTATATGATTTCTATGATTTCTTTTCTTGAGCTTGTTGATATGATGGATTATATCAATTGATTTTCAAATGTTGAACCAGGCTTGCATACCTGTAATAAATGCTACTTCCTCTAATACAATTCTTTTTGTACATTGTTAAATTCAATTTGCTAATGTTCTCTTTTTTGTGAGATTTTTGCATCAACATGCATGAGAAATGTTGGTTTGTGGTGTCATTTCTTGGAATACCTTGCCTTATTTGGGTATAAGGATAATGCTGGCTTCATAGAATGAATTGGAAGTGTTCCCCCCTGCTTTTATTTTCTGTAAACAATTGATATGATCTTCCCTAAAATTTTGGTAAATTGTACCACTAAAACCCAATGGGCCTGGTGCATTGCATATTGGCAAGCTATTATGTATTGATTCATACTGTTATATACTTATATTTTAAAAATATGTGATATGACATTTTTTAAAACTTTTCTAATAGAAAAACAATTATAATGGAGTTTTAAGATTTGAATAGAAACAAAAAATAATCATTATGAAGAATTTACAAGGCCGAAATTATTCCCTCTACTGAATCAGAAATATCTTTGGCAAAAAATCAAATATTATGGACACACACAAATACACAAAAATCACCTTGACTAGGCCTTCAGACACAAACCTCTCAAATGTGTTTTCATGCTTATAGATTAAACACAAGGTTTTCATTATGGACTTTGTGTTTCTACTTGCTTGGCTTCCTGCCACATTCTCAAATTGCACCAGGGGCAGTCTTTTTCTATCTCGAGCCCCATGCTAGCCACCTCTCATCCCCTCGAAGCTGCCATTGTTGTACAGGCCATTAAAATACATGTAGGTCTACAGGGTTTCTGCACATAGTACTCCTCTGGCTTTCTGACGAGCATCCATTTCTCTCCTTTGACACCCTTTATTTTCCTTTGTGAACTTTTTTTATGGCCTGGTCAGTCTCCCATGTTAAATGTTTCTGTGAAACTGACTACTCTTTCTTCACAGCATTTCCTACTGTCTGTACTTGCATATGCCTGTGAGTGTTAGATTGATATTTGTGCACTCTATCAAAGAATGAGACCCCAGGAGAATAAGAAAAATCTTGCCTTTATCAATTATGATCTAAATTCAGGATCTTGTGTAGACATAGGACATGGTAGGCATTTAATAAGTGCTGTTAAATAAACAAATGAGTGAAAAAAATGAAGATATATTTCATGAGGTAATTTAGGCCAATACAATAATATAAATCAGCAGTAACTTTCATATTTATATCATAGTAATATTACTTTTCTAATATCATAATTTGTAAGGACAGTGAAACTCCTAAATTCATTAATAGATCTGTAGAAAATTCAACCCCTAAAGATGTTGGAAGATAAGGCTTGTTAATAAAGCAAAAAATATGTATTTTTGTGTGTTTATTCTCTTTGTGAGGATATCCCTAACCTCAGTTATTATTATCTTTTGCTTAAATTTCCCATTTCTTCCTCCGAAAGTTCCAGTTCCTTTGAGGAATATTTTCAATCACTTGCTAAAGAGTACAGGTAAAAATGCTTCTGTATCTAAAGGGGAAAACAATCAATTCCTTTTTCTGAAAGGCCCCCAAATGAAATAAAACTTATGAGACATGCATCAGTAGAAAAGTGAATTGTAACAGACACGAAGAATCCAATATTGCTCCATTCAATATTAAGCTGTAGCATTTCTCCCATTGTTCTGGGGACTAAGATTACACCATAATGTATTAAACCTGCTCTACAGGTATTCTTGGCAGAGGCTGTTATAAAAGAGACAGTAAAACCATTTTTAGAATTATAATGATGTTTGTTAAGCACTTTTAAACCCATCATAGGGTATTTTTCTTTTCTAAATTATAGAGTGCACTGGCTGAATCAGTAAATTTAGAACGAGAAAGAAATAGAGAGAGATTTGCCACTGCTGCTCTGAGCAATCTGATATATCTGCTATGGGAATGGTGTCAGTGGACTAGATCAGTAAGAAAAGTAATGGGAATGTTAATTCCTTTATAAATATGCAAATATATATTATATGATAAACATGTTTTTATTATAAACACTATATATATATATGATACATATAGGATAAACACAATGAGATATATATACACACACACACGAGAAAACTGTCAAAATACATATTTGACCTTAAATTATAGAAAAACATATCGCTAAAACACTAACTTCCTACTCAGTTATATGTATTTGTTGCTATGTTAGTTGTTTCAGCCTTATGTTACCCATGTTATATTTAATGAAGGCTTCAGAAACCATGGAGCTATACTCCATAGGTATTTTGACTGAGTCATCTTTATTTGTTGGGAGAGCAAACTTCAGCAAAAGTTAAATCAGACTGGATCTACAAGATTCTCTGGGGAGCATCACAAAGCTAAAACATATTTTATTTTATTTTATTTTTGTACAACAGCAAGATACCAGCTGCTAAATGAGGTACAGTTGCTGATATTGTCCTTTTAACTTGTTAACACTTCCTGTGTGCTAAGATGGCTAATTAGTTTTGTTGTAAATCCAAGAATCCACAGAAAGTCTTTTCACAGTGAAAAATTATATTGGAAAGTTACAGTCATTTGCTTTAAAGTAGAGTTGTCGGTAAAAAAATAATTATATCAGTTGTTGAACAGCTCTGCCAGGTTTATTAAATATGGTTATTCCTGTGTTTCAGATTAAGAAACAGTATCAGAAATATTAGACATTTTGTCCGAAAACGCATTGCTCAAGATAGAGCTAAGCGAACGTAGCCTCTGGACTACAGTGGACGTAGCAGGAAGTGGAACCCTGCCAATGTGCTGTAATGCACATAGAGTCACATACCATGTATTGTCAAGGTTGACGAAGTGGCTGTTTTGAGTCACTGTAGAAAACGAGGGCCAAATACTATTTGTGTTATACCCAGATTTCCATTGTGTGGAGGTGCATTATTGAAGGACAAATTACAATGACTACTCTTTTGAGGACATGCACTGCATTAATATTTTATACATAATACATCATGTAAAGCTCATAAAAGTTTACGGGGTTCATATAACTATCTCCATTTACAAACGAGAAAATGAGTCTGTGCTGTCTGAGTAACTAGTTCAATCACACAATTAATAGATGACAGAGCGGAAGTTAGAACCTACACATATCCAACTTCAAAACTTGAACTCCTAATTATTACATATCTTGATATCATGTATCTCATTAATCATTCCTTTTTATTCTTTCCTCCTTCTTTATTGCAGCAGTAATGTAGTCATTAGCTCAACAGATCCTTATAATGTATTTAATGTCATTTATTTTCACTAACATTCCACTAAGAAAAAATGTGTCATAACTCCCAAGACAATACATGGTAAGAACAGATGATTATACAATAGAAGTTTTAAAAAAATTATTGTTGTTCAATTACAGTTGTCCCCATTTCCCCCCATTACTCTCCCCTGCCCTACCCACCCTCCACCTTCCATTTTCAATCCTCCCCCCACACTGCTGTCTTTGTCCTTGGGTCCTTTATGCAAGTTCCCTGATGACCCTTCCCCTTCTTTCTCCTGTTATCCCTTCCCCCCTCCCCTCTGGACACTGTCAGTTTGTTCTTTGTTTCCATGTCTCTGGTTCTATTTTGCTTACTTGTTTGTTTTGTTGATTAGGTTCCACTTGTAGGTGAGATCCTATGGTATTTGTCTTTCACTGCCTGGCTTATTTCACTTAGTGTAATGCTCTCTAGTTCCAACCATACAGTAGAAAACTTAATCACCATGAACACCAACAAAAAAACCCGATGAACTATTCTCTAAACCAAATACAATGATTATGAAGATTTTAATCTGATTGCTTTGTCAGTTCAATGTCTGAATAAGTTTGGCTACAGAAATCTAAAAATGGCATAGATCAGAAATGTGGAGAGCTCCACCCTAGCCAAATGCAATATGGTTTATCACAATTGATAATAAGCATAAGTATATGAAGACACATGTTTTTAAAAAATATTAAGACTAGGTAACTTTTATGTTATCTCTTTACTGAGAGTTTCTAATTTACATTCTTAAGTTATTATAGCTTGAACTCCTGTTGCTCAACCAGCTTTTGATCCGTATTTTAATATATAGTTAGTTTATGGCAGTGATTTAACTCACTCGTGCCCCACACTAATTTAATTGGTTTAGAAATTTGCTCCTTTCTCTGCCACAAACATCATTATCCTCAGGATCCCATATCCCCCCCTTTTCTTTTTACTCCTGCATATGTTTGTGTTGCTAGACATGGGGGAAGAGATTTGTCTGTATCATAGATGGCTCAACATTTGAGACAATTTTCACAAGAGTAGACAAGGAAGGCAGACTCCTGTTATCATGGCAACTGATGTGAATGCCAGTATCTGTCTTGGAAGCATTCTTCTACCTGATGCTTTTGATAATTGTTAAATATTACACCATATGTTGGAAGAAAAAAGACTACAGCATGAGGAATTGGTGCACAAAATAAGTTATAATTTAGAAGTCAAAACAAAACAAGATAAATATTTGAAGAAAGAAAGAATATGGATATTTGAAAAAAATATCATTCTTTGGAAGCCATGTGGTCATTCCATGTGTCTCTCCTTGCTTCTGCCATCATTAGCCTGTAAGTTCTTTGTAACAAACCAATTCATCTGTTTTAAAAATCTTAGTGCATTGTGTATTTTGTATAATGATCAGTTTTACATAAATGTTTGTTGACTGAATCAATAAGGTTTACTAGAATGAAGTAAGTTTTCTAGAATTAGTTTTATATTTTAAATTACAAGTTTCCGTGGATCCTACGCAGGAAATGCACTTTTTGTTTGTTTGTTTCTTTGTTTAGATTGCCAACTTTAATTGATTTGCGGTGAATACTTGGAGCAGAGCAGTTGGAAACACTGTATCACTACCTCTGGCCTCAGAGGGAAAATCTACAATTTGGCTGAACTTGAGCTTTTACTGTTGTGAGCTCTGAAGTTCCAAAGACTCATTTTACAATTGAGGAAACAG
>VMDR010024144.1:0-15187 GCA_007922815.1 Macrotus californicus | reverse complement strand
CTTATTTCACTTAGCATAATGCTCTCTAGTTCCATCCATACTGTTGCAAAGGGTAGGATCTCCTTCTTTCTCTCTGCTGCGTAGAATTCCATTGTGTAAATGTACCACAGTTTTTTTGATCCACTCATTGACTGATGGGCACTTAGGTTGCTTCCAGCACTTGGCTGTTGTAAATTGTGCTGCTATGAACATTGGGGTGCATAGGTTCTTTTGGACTGGTGTTTCAGGGCCCTTAGGGTATAATCCCAGCAGTGGAATTGTTGGGTCAAAAGGCAGTTCCATTTTTAGTTTTGTGAGGAAATCCCATACTGTTTTCCACAGTGGTTACACCAGTGTGCAATCCCACCAACAGTGCACTAGGGTTCCCTTTTCTCTGCATCCTCTCCAACACTTGTTTGTTGCTTTGTTTATGATGGCCATTCTGACCGGTGTGAAGTGGTATCTCATGGTGGTTTTAATTTGCATCTCTCTGATGGCTAGTGATGCTGAGCAACTTTTCATATGTCCCTGGGCCCTCTGCATATCCTCCTTGGAGAAGTGTCTGTTCAAGTCTTTTGCCCATTTATTAATTGGATTTTTCATATTCCTGGAGTGGAGTCATATGAGTTCTTTATATATTTTGGAGATCAAACCCCTGCCCGAGGTATCATTGGCAAATCTGTTTTCCCATATAGTTGGTTCTCTATTCATTTTAATGCTGTTTCCTTTTGCCATGCAGAAGCTTTTTAATTTGATGAGGTCCCATTTGTTTATTCTTTCCTTTATGTCCCTTGCTTTAGGGGACATATCAGTGAAGATATTGCTGCATGAAATATCTGAGATTTTCCTGCCAATGTTTTCCTCTAGGACTTTTATGGTGTCATGGTGTATATTTAAGTCTTTTATCCACCTTGAATTTATTTTTGTGTATGGTGTAAGTTGGTGACCAAGTTTCACTTTTTTGCAAGTAGCTGTCCAGATCTCCCAACACCATTTGTTGAAGAGGCTATTTTTACTTCATTTTATGCTTCTTCCCCCTTTGTCAAATATTAATTGACCATAGAGACTTGGGTTTATTTCTGGGCTCTCTGTTTTGTTCCATTGATCTATATGTCTGTTCTTATGCCAGTACCAGACTGTTTTGATTACAGTGGCCTTGTAATACAGTTTGATATCAGATATTGTGATCCTTCCTGCTTTGTTCTTCTTTCTCACAATTGCCACAGCTATTTGGGGTCATTAATGGTTCCATGTAAATTTCTGGAATGTTTGTTCTATATCTGTGAAATATGTCATTGGTACTTTAATAAAGATTGCATTGAATCTATAAACCTCTTTGGGTAGTATGGCCGTTTTGATGATGTTAATTCTTCCTATCCATGAGCATGGTACATGCTTCCATTTGTTTGTATGTTCCTTAGTTTCTTTCTTCAGTGTTGTATAGTTTTAGGAGTACAGGTCTTTTACCACCTTGGTTAGGTATATTCCTAGATACTTTGTTTTTTTGGTGCTATAGCAAATGAGAATTTTTCTTGATTTTTGTTTCTGATATGTCATTGTTGGTATGTAAAAGTGCCTTTGATTTCTGAATATTGACTTTGTATCCTGCTGTTTTGCCAAATTCATTTATTAGGTGGAGTAGTATTTTGGTGGAGTCTGTAGGATTTTCTATGTATGCTATCATGTCATCTGCAAACAATCACAGCTTTACTTCCTCCTTTCCAATTTGGATGCCTTTTATTTCTTTTTGTTGTCTGATTGCTGTGGCTAGGACTTCCAATACTATGTTGAATAAAAGTGGTGAAAGTGGGCATCCTTGTCTTGTTCCTGATCTTATTGGGAAAGTTCTAAGTTTTTGCCCATTGAGTATGATGTTGGCTGTAGGTCTCTCATATATGGCCTTTATTATGTTGAGGAATGCTCCCTCCATTCTCGTTTTGCTAAGTGTTTTTATCATAAATGGATGCTGTACCTTATCAAATGCTTTTTCCGCATCTATTGATATGATTATGTGATTTTTGTCTTTCGTTTCACTTATGTGCTGCATAACGTTTATTGATTTGTGAATATTGTACCATCCTTGTATCCCTGGAATGAATCCTACTTGATCATGGTGTATGATCTTCTTAGTGTATTGCTGGATGCGGTTTGCCAATATTTTTTAAGGATTTTAGCATGTATGTTAATCAGTGATACTGGCCTGAAGTTTTCTTTCTTTGTTATGTCTTTTTATCTGATTTGGGGATTAGGATGATGCTGGCTTCATAAAAAGAGTTTGGGAATCTTCTATCTTCTTGGATTTTTTTTAATAGTCTGTGAAGGGTAGGGGTTAACTCTTCCTTAAATGCTTTGTAAAATTCCTGTGTGAAACCATCCAGTCTAGAGTTTTTCTGTGTCTGGAGTTTTTTGATTACTGCTTCAATTTCATCAGCTGTTATTGGTCTGTTCAGGCTTTCTGCTTCTTCATTCAGTTTTGGAAGATTATATTTTTCTAGAAATTGGTCCATTTCACCTAGGTTTTTATACTTCTTGGCATATAATTTTTCATAGTAATTTCTTACAATCCTTTGTATTTCTGTGGTGTCAGTTGTAATCTCTCCTCTTTCACTTCTGATTGTGTTTACTTGTGTCTTCTCTCTTTTTTTCTTGATGAGTCTGCTTAAAGGCCTGTCAATTTTATTTATCTTTTCAAAGATCCAACTCCTAGATTTATTGATCCTTATAATTGTACTTTTAATCTCTATGTCATTTAATTCTGCTCTAATCTTGGTTATTTTCATCTTTCTACTTGCTCTGGGCTATCTTTGTTGTTGTTGTAGGTATTAGGTTATGTTGTTTATTTGAAATGTTTCTATCTTTTTTAGGTAGGCCTTTATCGCTATGAATTTTTCCTCTCATTACTGCTTTCACTCTGTCCCATGTTTTGGATTGTTGTGTGTTGACTTTCATTTGTTTCCAGAAACTTTTTGATTTCTTCCCTAATCTCATTGTTGACCCATTCTTTGTTTAATAGCACACTATTCAATCTCCATGAGTTTGAGTGTTTTGGGTTTTTCCCCTTGAGATTGGTTTCTAGTTTCAGTCCCTTGTGATCAGAGAAAATGCTTGATATGATTTCAATTTTGTTGAATTTGTTAATGCTTGTTTTGTGTCCTATCATGTGGTGTATCTTTGAAAATGTACCATGTGCATTTGAAAAGAATGTGTATTTTGCTTCTTTGGTGTGAAAGGTTCTCTATATATCAGTTAAGTCCATTTCATCTAGGACTTTGTTCAATGCCACAATAACTTTGTTGATATTTTGTTTGGAAGATCTGTCCATTTTTGACAGTGGGGTGTTAAAATCCCCTACTATAATTGTGTTGCTGTTAATATCTTTCTTGAAGTCCTCCAAGGTTTTCTTTACATATTTGGGTGCTCCTATGTTGGGTGCATATATGTTTACAATGTTTATTTCTTCTTGATGGATTCTCTCCTTGAGTATTATGAAGTGACCATCTGGGTCTCTTTTTATGGCTCTTCTTCTGAAGTCTATTTTGTCCAATATCAGTATTGCGATGCCGGCTTTTATTTTCCTGTCCATTTGCTTGGAATATTTGTTTCTAGCCCTTCACTTTCAGTCTGTGTAGGTCTTTTGTTCTGAGGTGGGTCTCTTGAAGGCAGCATATGTGTGGGTCATGTTTTCTTATCCATTCAGCTATTCTGTGTCTTTTGATTGGCGCATTTAATCCATTGACATTTAAGGTTATTATTGATAGGTACTTATTCATTGCCTTTTTTTGTACCGGTGTTCCTCTCTCTTTCACTGTTTTTCTTCCTGTTCTTAAAGCAGACCCTTTAACATCTCTTGCAGAGCTGGTTTGGAGGTGGTATATTCTTTGAGGCTTCTTTTGTCCGAGAAGCTCTTTATTTGGCCTTCCATTTTAATTGAGAGCCTTGCTGGGTAGAGAAGTCTTGGTTACAAGTCTTTGGCTCTCATTACTTGGAATATTTCTTGCCATTCCCTTCTGGCTTGGAACATTTCCATTGAGAAGTCAGCTACTAGTCTTATTGGGGCTCCCTTGTATGTTACTTCCTGTTTCTCCCTTGCTGCCTTTAAGATTCTCTCATTATTGTGGAATTTTCTCATTTTAGTTATGATGTTTCTTTAAGTGGGCCTCTTTGGGCTCCTCTTGATTGGGACTCTGTGTTTCCTGGATTTGCATGACTTTTTTTCTCATCGAATTAGGGAAGTTTTCCATCATTACTTTTTCTTTCTTTCTTTTTTTTTTAATAGATTCAAATTTATTTATTCATCAAATATATATAGAGTCCCCACACCGTGCAAGCATGTGCTGGGACTATAGGAGTGAGCAAAACGAAGTCTCCAGTCATAACAAGAACACCGTCCACTGTGCAAAGTCAGACAGTGAACATATATCAATTTACTTTCCAGTTTTTAGCAAATCTTATTTAGAAACTCAAGTTCAACCAGTCCTGCTGCCCTCACCCAGACACCCTGAACTGAAACATTACAGAAAGCTGTAAACAAAGCAGCTAGCCCTCACATATACAATTTAATTTTAGATAATCAAGAAAAAATTCCTGTAAGAGTAACATACACACACACACAAAAGCAATCATTCGGAAACACCAGAAAATGCTACTCCTGCATGGGAATTTGTAAGGATGTAGACTCCTCAGAAAGGTGGGACTCTGGGAGGGAGTACATGTTTGCTAAGGATAACTCCTGGTGCTTGGGTGGCTTCTTCCACTTTCTTGCACTTGTTCTGCTATTATACTCATATACATTACCAGAGACATGGTTGTTGCTGTGTGAGGGTGAAATCTGTCACAGTCCACACCTTCCACTGTGATGTTATCCTGCTTCACAATCTCATAGTCTGGCTGTGTGGTGAGCTCAATCATTCCAGAGAGAGGGTGAATCCAGAATATTTGTATGACTTGAATGTCTCCACTGATTATTTTGTATGTAACACAATTTGGCGGGCAGTCTTCATCAATGGCAGTCACTCTTCCAACTTTGTAGAAAGCTATATGGGAAGGATGTAGGTCATCAAATACTGAAATTGTCATTTCATAGATATGTCCAGCTGCAATCATCTTTGGGCTTTCATAATCCATTCCTTTGGCAGCCTGGATGAAATTTTCAGCATTTGGCACTTGCTCAAAGAATTGTCCAGGACCAATTGGCCCCAAGCTTGGTGTATAATGTATCACATCAGGAGGCTTGTCAAGGTCATGACACAAGAGTTTTGCAACTACGGTATTATTTGCAATCATTTCTTTGCCTGTGTACCCAATCAGATATTGATCACAGAAAGGTGAGTTGTCATTAATGCCATGGATATAGATCGTTGCTGGAATTGCTGCACACCGCTGGTCTAGGTCAGAAGCCTTAATGGAGAAGGACTGAACGTGTGCAAACCCAGCTCTCTCCACATCGAGGCGGGCAGCAGCGACTATGGTCCCATGCTCTTTGTCAACTGCAAAGTAAACATTCCACGGATTTAGTTCAAAGGTTAAATCTCTCAAATTATCTTCATCAGTTGCCTGGCATACTCCAATCATTTTCCCAATTGAAATTTCTTCATGCAGTGTGATGTTGACTTTATTATGCAGAGTTGACTTTATAGAAGTAACATTCAAGACACCATTTTCAATATTGGATAAACTGCAGGTAAGAATTGGGTCTTTATTGTTAACATTGATGAGGAAGATCTTTAGATTCCCAGTGGTGAACAGTCCTCCAGGATCAACCACTTTAATAACTAGTGAGAAACTTGTAGCTTCCCTCTCAAAATTAAAAGCTGCTGCTGTGGAAATGGTTCCAATGCTGTCAATTGTGAAGCCAGGGCCCTGTGGAGAAAGGAAGTACTCCAAAACAGCATCCTCTGGATCCTTGGCCACTGCTCTGTAAATGACTGTGCCTGGGACAGTGTCTTCTAGGATATAAATCTCAGTAACTTGGTCTCTCTGAGCAAGGGTTCCAGTGAAAGTTGGTGGCTCATTCACATCCTCAATCTGGATTAAAATGGTCTGCGATGCTACTGCCCCTTGGTTGTCTTTGGCATAGAATATCAAGGAGTAGAGAGTCACCATCTCAAAGTCCAGCTTAGGTACTCCAGTGGTGAATAATTCCCACTGATGTTTGGATCGACGAGACAAAACAAATGGATGGACTACAGGGTTGGCATTGATGATAACAGGATCTCCAATCAGAGAAGCAGGAGGTAGGACAGACACCATGATTATGGCTACCCGTGTATGTTCAGAGACATTCTCCAGAAGAGGGCTGGCATTTTCAATGGAAAAAATTGGAAAAGCTAGGACATCCCAATGTTCAGGCATCCCAGCTCCGGTAGATTTGCTGACCTTCAACCATGGGGCCAGGAGGACATGTGGCCAGGATGACTAAACCAGGGCAATACACACTGGACCATCACTTGACTTATCAGAATGGACTGTGTTCATCTCCACATACAGAACTTTGCAATCTCCTTCCTTGATCCTCATCATTACTTTTTCAAACAGGTTTTCTATCCTTTGCTCTTCTTCTTCTCCTTCTAGTATTCCTATTACTCGAATATTACTATGTTTCATGTTGTCCTGCATTTCCCTTAACCCCTTTTTGTTCTCTCTGAGTCTCTTTTCCTTTTCTTGTTTTTTCTGGGTGTTTTTTTCTATCTTGTCCTCCAGCTCGCTAATCCGATTCTCTGCTTCATCAAGCCTCCTTTTGATTCCTTCTACTGTGTTCTTCAGTTCAGAAATTGTATTCTTCATTTCCTCTTGGCCCTTGTTGATACTTTCTATTTCCTTTTTCATGTTGATATAGTTTGCAGTGAGTTCATTGTAGTTTCCCTGTAGTTTTTGGTAGTTGTCTGTGAGCTCACTGAGCTTCCTCATAACCATTGCTTTGAACTCAATATCTTATAGTTGACTTGTCTCTGTTTCATTTAGCATTCTTTCTGAGGCTTCCTTTTTCCTTTCATTTGGGGATTGTTTCTTTGTCTTCCCATTGTTTCTGAGACTCTTCTTGGTAGCCTCTGCTTTTTAAATTGGTCTGTTCTGACTCCCCAGGTTTATGGTGTGAACTTCTATGGTAGAAGACCTGTGAGATTCAGACCTGTGAGTGGTACAGTGTCCTTGATCTCCTGAGCTCTCTGGTCTTGGGCTGTCATTTATGTTGACTCTCTGTTTGTCTTTGGGTTTTGATTGTAGTTGGGTCTTTCTTTGGTGAGTCCTTCCCTCCAGCTGGTTAACTGAGGGTCAATCCGTCTACCACATCTTGTATTCTGTTGTGCAGGTGTGGGCAGGTTGTGTTCAAGCTGGTTCTTCTGTGTGTACAAGGTTTTGAGGATTCTCTCTCACTCTTGTTCTGTTGTTTGTTCTGAGTAATTTCTCCACCAACAAGTTGTGTTTCCAGATCAGTCCTGGGTTGAGTTAGTGTGGCTTCCACTCCCTCCTTCACTTTCTTCTGTTGTCATCTGTTGTTGGTTCCTGTGTTGGTGAGTTTCCTCTTCTAGCAGGTGTACTGGTGTCCACAGCTCCCACCTACTCTTTTTTTGTGATCAGTTGGAGCTCCCACCTACTCTTTTTTTGTGATCAGTTGGAGGGGAAGGCCAAATGGTTTAAGATAGTGGGAATGTATTCTATGGTATTTAAAGTACCAACCCATAGAGAAGAGATAGGAGATCCTTTGAATATGTATAATGTTAACCATGATATTTCACCCAACTAGCCACTTTATAGAAAGGGTGGGAAAAAGATAAGACTCTTGTTTGGAGGAAAAGGATTGTGAGTTGGATGTAGAAAGCAGTGAGCTTGTGGGAGGTCAAATTATGAGGTAAAGTGAGAATAAAGGATAGAAAATAGGTGTAATATGTGAGAGAACAGAGTTAACCACATCAGTAATACAGTTCAGGAAACAGTGAAATGAACTAAGATCTGGGAGGGGTGCTGTGTAGTATTTACAATTGTATGGAACATCAATTATTTACAATATTAATGGAGCAACAATCATATGACAGAAGCTCTGTGATCTGGATAACAAGAATAGAAAGTGTAGGGCCTTGAGTAGTGTGCTAATGGAATACTAGTGAAGTGAGAGATGGCAAAATTAAAAATACAGTATGAAAGAGAAAACAAGGGAAACTAGTCTTACAGTGCAATTTAACACACCAAGCAAAGAATGCTAAACAGAAAGAAGAGAAATACAAAAATACTAATAAAATAAAAGATGTAAGAATAATGAAAAAAATACAAATATACAGTAACTTGCAAGTTTTCTGGAGTAGCAAATTGAAACTTGTCTCATTGTCTCAGCTATTGGGATGACCCCTCTTTGGGTCCTGCTCTGGTCTTTTCAGAGCTCCAGGTTTTATTGTCTCACTTGGGGGAATTAAAAAAAAAGAAGGAAGGAAGAAGGAAAAAAAGAGGAAAGAAAGGAAGAAGGAGTTAAAAGAAAAGAAGAAAAAAAATTACTTAAAAAAAAAAAGAAAAGCCTCCTGCTGGCTTCAGACCAGTGAAACCAGTTCTGCTGGTCTTCCTGGCTGCAGCAGGCTTAGGGGGAATTGATTTTGCTTTTCTCCCTTCCTGAGCCACAGATTTCGCTGTAGCCCAATCTCCAGCCCAGTTCCTCAGTTCGCTGCTGGGCCCCCAGTGCCCTTCTGCACTCAGCCTATGCCTTCAGACCACCCATTGGCTGTCCTTGAGGTGTTCCAATTAGGGACAATTCACACACCATCTTCTTGCTCTTTGCTGTCCTAGATGCTAGGGACTCTCAAAGTGCCTTCAGGCTAGTTCAGCCACCCCACTGAGTTAAGCCTTTCTGGAGTTGCTGACTCCCTGAGCCTGTGGTTCTCTGTGTGGGTGTCTATGCCTTCCTCTTAGAGAGACAGTTGAGTGCTGCTGGGTGCGGGTGCAGGTGTGTACCACCTCTGCTGCTTCCCTGGGGCCCAGGGGTTGGGTGCGAGGTGCCTCTGGGTGGTGGAGTCAGGCACACTCCCTCCTAGGGCTACGGTCATGTGCGCCTGGCCTTTGCTACTGGGACAGGATGGGTGGTCTCTGGTCCTGCAGGTTCAGGTGCCCACCCTCCCGAGGCTTTGGGTGTGAGCACAGGGTCTTCCATGCCATGGCGGTAGCGCAGGGTGACTGGGTAGGGGGAGGGGCACAATAGGCTGGGGCAGCTGCTGTGGGAGAATTCCCCAAATAGCTGCTGAATGCCTCTTTGTTCTCTCTTTTTTTTTGAAGAACTCCTTCTGCTCAAGCCTGCCACTCCAAACCAGTGCCTGGCCACCCACACAGCCCAGCTCTGCAATTAGACGGGGGATTGACCCGGTCTGGGTCCCTCACGGCCCAACTCTCCCCAGCCAGTGTCCACAGTCTCAGTGGGTGCACACAGCCCCTGTGTTTTTGCCACCTGGTCTTTTTTTACCCCCTGCGACTTTAAGCATCCACATCTTTCCCAGTGCTGCTCAAACCTTGTTTGGCAGGGGAGGGAGCTGTTGACCTAGCTCTCCCAAGAATCTTACAGACCGGTGGGTGCCGGGCCTGGGGCTGCAGCCACCCTGTTCCCCGCGCTGGTCCTTGGGACCTTATTGTCCTGAAGCTCACCTCTTACCGTGTTGCTTTCCAATTTCCTCTACAATTTTGGGTCTCTAGTCTTCATATATGCTAGGATACCGGTGGTTTTTCACTCTGTTTCTCAGAAGATCGGCTAGGTGTTTCACCTGGGCACAGGGGGAAGTGGACTCCGCTCCCACCTATCTCGCTGCCATCTTCCCTTGATGTATATTTTTCTGTCTTTCCTATTTCACCAGTAAGGAAATGGTAGCTTAGAGAGAGATGTATATCTTGCTCCATAACTAATTTGTAAATTCTTTGGGAGTATTAGGTTCTTTTTATTATTATAATTTTTATCCTCACCTGAGGACAGTTTTCTCTTCCTTGCTTTTAGAGAGAGGGAGAGGGAGAGAGAGAAAAAAAGAGAGAGAGAGAAAGATGTGAGAGAGAAACATTGATCCGTTGCCCCTCATACCGGCTCCGACTGAGGACCCAACCTGCAACATAGGCATGTGCCCTGATTGGGAAAGGAGCCTCTGAACTTTTGGTTCATGGGATGACACTCCAACAAACTGAGCTTCACTGTCCAGAGCAGGTTATTTTTAAATTGCACGATTTTAATAGTTTAGAGTGGGGGCTTTGGAACAACAAAAAAAGGAATTCCTTTTTGGCTTCTTCATTTACAAGCTGTGTGAACTTGGTCAAATAATAAAGCTCTCTGAGTCCTGGTTTTGTTATCTGTAAAAGTACAAATAATAATACATATCTTCCAGGATTTGTGCAAAAATAATATGAAATATACACAGTGTATTTAACATGGTCTAGCATGCAAAGGAAGTGCTTAGTAATTGATAGTTAATGTTGCTTATTAACCTTATGCAGTGTTGTGGATGTTATGGTGCCATGAATTGTCCCCAAAATAATAATATACAAATAAGTAATAATAAAATAATACATTGTTTATTACATAATATATTGTTGGGTGGTAATAAATATTTTTTATCTGAATAAAGGCAGGTCATAAAGGATATGTGATACTGAAATAACTGAAATTACATTATGCAGCCAATATGAATAGTTGGGTTTTTATATTCCATCATCAATATTTCTTTTTTTCTAGATAAACATATTGGGCTGCCTTGAATGTATTCCTTTAAAAAACTATATTAACATTTGTTTTACCTAGCATTTCATAAATGGACAGTGGTGATTTCAACTCTAGTGAAAATCGGAAAGATGTTGCCATCCTGATGTCTGAAACATTAGCTTACATTATGATGGGTCATTTTCAAATAATTTACCTTACAGTCCATTGCACCTAACATCAATGAATATTCAAAAGTAACTTAGAATAAGTAGAAATGTTCCCTTTCCATCAGGGTCTCCTTTTTTCATGGTCTTATTAACACAACCATAACAATTGCCTTTTTCTTTTCCTTTCAGGGGACAGAGAAGACGATAATGACAAGAGAGTGGTTGCAGAGATCATGGCAAGATGTTTTATTCCAACTCTAGTAACAGCCACCTCCTGGGAGGGATTTCATTTTGTTGGTCATGAGATTCGAATAACTGAAGCCATGGATTGTTATGGTGCTGTTGTTTGGCCATCGGTATAATTTCATACAAAATTTGCTACATTTCAATTACTTTCAGTCAGTTTTGTTCATTATTTTGTACTATTTGAAAAAAATAAATAGGTTCTACAGTTCTAATTTTTGACCTCAAACAGTAAAATTTAGAAATCATGAAATTTGGAAAATGCTTCCACAATTAATTCTACTTCTGACATGCAGGATAATTTTTTTAAAATGTTGATTACAGCTTCAGGGTTATTTTGTGACTGTAAGAGTTTAGAATAGTGAACATTTCATTTCCCGTGTAACTGGCTCCATTTGATTTAAACAACTATAATGAAATGTTTAGCAGTGTCATTGTGGAGAATATTCTAAAATATTTTACTTTATTAATTGTCCCATAAAGAGTGCAGACCCCTCATCACTATCTGCTCCAACCCCACATACTTCTTTGAAGTGATTATTATTAGAAATTATTTTCTTTAAAGATAAACCTAAGCAACTGAGCTCCATATTTTTAGTAGTCTTTTTTCTCCCCACGGTCCCCAAAGACTTTTTCTAGCCTAAATGTTGAACCATTGGATGATATACTTCTGTTGATAATTTTCTGTAGTGATATATATGTATACACAAAAATACACACACATACATATCATAGCATTAGTGGGATATTCATCTAATAGAGTTTAATTGTACATTCTGTTATTACTGGCCAAACACTATTTTTTTAAATTCTATTTTAACTTTCATAGGCCCTTGTTCTATGCTATTTTCTGGAAACAAATGTCAAACAGTATAATATGATTGACAAAAATGTGATTGAAATTGGAGCTGGAACAGGGCTAGTCTCCATTGTGGCAAGTTTACTTGGTAAGTAAGTATTTGTGATTGAATGGGGTTTGAATAATTTAATGATCAAATATCATTATTTGCTTTTACTATCCAGTGTTCTATGACCTGGTCCTATTTTTAACTCCTTAATTACTTCAATGGGCTTCATCAAGAAACTACCACTTTTAAAGTCGCCTTACAGGTTTCTTTCAGAATTTTCTGTGAAGTATGAATTCTTCTTATGGAGTGCTAAGTCACAAATGTATTCTAATTTGGAGGTGCACTTAAGTATCCTGACTGCTAGAGGAGTGCATGAAATACTAAGTATACATAGAGTGTACTGCTGCTGACTCTGATGTTTTTTTATTTAAATATTAGCACACTTTAACATTTCTATTTAGACAAATATTCCTTTTGGGTTTTGAAGTCCTATGCTTCTATGAAAAAGCGCCTGTTAGAATAGAGAAGGAGTATTAGAAATCAAGTAGAAATCATGTCTGCTTCTAATTTTATGTATTTGCCCTTGAATTTATTTTCTCAATTCATTTTCATTCTCCTTTTGCAATTTTTTATTCTCTCACCAGAATCTTCTTTTTCAACTAAATGTGCGATGGTCTTTATGTATGTCTCAGCCTACTCCAGTTCAGTCTTTTTGTTGTTATAGATTTCATTGCCTTAATTTAGCTGTCTTTTCTGATGTGTGCTACCCAAAGCTATCTTGATTTCCTTGATCTTCAGAAGTGCACACCTGACCACTCTAAAATCTTGAGAAGAATTTAAGATTTGACAATTTACAACTTTCTGAACACTGGAAAAATATAGGACCATTGAAGTCCTACACACGCACACACACACATTTCTTTGTTTTGATATTTCTTTCTAAAGTCACAATTCAATTTTGTGTGGATAGAGCCTAAAGGACTACTGGATTTGTACCTAAAGGATTCCCTACCCAGGAGCAGAATTTGTGTCTGGAAAGTCACTTGTTTCATTAAAAAAAATTATCCTTTTAATCTGCTTGTATATCTGGACACAAATATCAAAAGATGGAAACTTTCTTCAGTCAGTATTCCAAAAGTGGTGGTGTTCATCACTCTAGATATGAAGATATTAATAGTTAGATATTTTATATTCACTTTAAGTAGTGTTGTATTCCTTATCTTGGAATCATAAAAAGATTCATTGAAAATGATAGAACCACCCACATTGGAGTTGAAGATTCTACCAATGATGTGCCTATTTCCCTTCCCATTTTATCATTTCCCACAAAATACAATTAATGGCCAGAGAAACTTGTCATTGTGGTTATGATATAGGTTCTAAATTGGTCTGGGCTGAACTAGACTTCTCTTCCAGTTCTGCTTTTTCATTGCTTACCTGAATCTGTTCTTGTCTGGTGATGCGGAATTGACCAAGCCTAGATTTATTGACAGATTATTTTAAGGCTCTGCTCCTGCTCAAAGTTTACTTTAAGGGCCAAACTTTATTGGTTATTGGTTTCTACAACTTTACCCCTTCTGATTTCTTCCTGAAAATGACCACCACTATTCATTTTTAACTTGGCAATAGTTTATATCTTCTTCATCTGAACATTTTGTTCAAAGATCTGTGATCTTTGGCTGCATAAGCACTATATACATGCTGTAGCTAGGTTTTAAACACTTTTTTTGATGGGAAGACTCACACTTAAAATGGGATCAAGCTGGAAACATGGGCATGCCCAAAAATGGGCATAAACATGGATGCCATGATACTTTCCATGTAATGCCGTTGGAAAGTCTTCTTTCCTTCTGCCACTTCTCACACTTGAGTACTTCCTAGTCAATGATAGGATGTCTAGTGTTGTACACTCTTGTTTGGTCTCACAAGAGTGGGGCTCAGAATTCTTTTAGGAAAGAACCTGGTCATCTCTCAACAATGACTACTGATTGTTCCAGTAAGAGTAACAAATATTTAGCATTTCCCTTTCTCTTGATTATTTTTCCCCTGGCATATAGTAGAAAAATGGAAAATAACAACAGCAACAACAACAAAACAAGAAAAAAACAAGAGAACAGAAAAATGCAATGCAGTGCAAAAGTACCATGGGAATCTGATTTTTTAAAGAGAAGGCATAAAGCTTCTCTAGTATCCCTTTTGAAAGGGATTTCTCTCCTGTGTGTATTGACTGTTTTTTTCTTGGGACTAGCAGTTATGCAAAACTGAAATGCATGTTGGCTTGAAACCTGATTGTTTACTTTATCCCATGAGGGTTCTTTTCCTACTGCCCTTTGCTTCACAGGTGCACGTGTGACTGCCACAGATTTACCTGAACTACTTGGAAACCTGCAATATAATATTTCCCGAAACACCAAAATGAAATGTAAGCATTTGCCTCAGGTTAAAGAACTCTCCTGGGGCATAGCTTTAGACAAGAACTTCCCTAGGTCTTCCAACAATTTTGACTACATTCTGGCGGCCGATGTTGTCTATGCTCATCCTTTCCTGGAAGAACTTCTCATTACCTTTGACCATCTGTGCAAAGAAACTACCATCATTCTCTGGGTTATGAAATTCAGATTAGAGAAAGAAAATAAATTTGTAGATAGATTTAAGGAGTTGTTTGACGTGGAGGAGATTTCTAGTTTCCCTAGCCTAAATATTAAGTTGTATAAAGCTATGAAAAAAAATCGAAGGAGTGCATGATATCCTCAAAGGGGGACTTGGAAAGCAAAGGCAATTTCTAGTAGTTTATGACTTTAAAGAAGATCCTGGATAATCTGATGTAGCATTGACTTTCCCAAGGGGGAACACACACACACATACACACACACACACACACACACACTCTTTTGTTACACCACAGTTAGGGATTTTCCCAGATAGATCATATGGGTCTGGAGGATAGCAAAACCATACTATGTGCTTATTGTTAGGAAAATGTCTGCTTTTCTTATCCCTCCCTCAATATCACCATTTGTTTTTATGGTCATTTTAATACATAGTACAATTATTGTTACTTTTAATGTGTGACTATAGAATAGTCACTTGTAATAATGACATCTCTAAAATAAATATTCTTATTGTTTTGAACATAAGCTTATATGATTCTCTCCTTAGAAATTAAAAATGGACTATACTGGGATCTGCAAATAAGTCTGAAAGGACAGATACATAATATAGAGGTAAATGTTAGATTATTGTGGTTTTTGTTAGTGCCAGCTTATAGGCAGTCTATCATTTCTGCTTGGCAGGGTGGG
>VMDR010024143.1:0-15188 GCA_007922815.1 Macrotus californicus | reverse complement strand
CCACAGCTTTAGATTAGAGGCATTTTGAATCTTTAAGTGAATGGCATTAAAATACTTTTGGTAATTACAACATATAGAATATGCTTTATGTTTTCCTTTATAGTTTAGCATTCATCAATAACCAAACATATCACATATTTCTGCAGAGTATATTCTTACATTCTAAAAAGTTTGCTGGTATACCACTTTATAAACTTATTACCCATCTTTACAGTTAATAATATACTTCTCTTATGTATCTACTTCCTAAGATTTTTATGAAGTTAAGCAAGCTATCCAATGTTAGGAATATCAAGCAACCAAGAATAAAGCAACAAAGTCAAAAATTATTACATATAGTCTTCAAAATTTCCTTCCCCAATTAGAAAGTAATTATATCTTGAAAAAGATAAAAAATTTGAGCAGTAAAATGACAACAAACTTACAACTATCAACAACCGAACCTAAAAACAACAACAAAAACAAAAACGAACTAAGCAAACAACTAGAACAGGAACAGAATCACAGAAATGGAGATCACACGGAGGGTTATCAGTAGGGATGGGTAGGGGAGAGAATGGGGGAAAAGGCACAGGGAATAAGAAGCATAAATGGTAGGTAGAAAATAGACAGGGGGAGGTGAAGATAGTATAGGAAACGGAGAAGCCAAAGAACTTACATGTACGACTCATACACATGAACTAAGGTGGGAGGTGGAGCACAGAGTGGAGGGGAATAAAGGGGAGAAAAAAATGGGACAACTGTAATAGCATAATCAATAAAATATATTTTAAAATAAAGGAAAAATGATGCAAGAAAAAAGAAAGTAATTATATCTTACATATTTTTCTTTTGGTAAAAATGAGACCAATTCAAAGAGTCATTGATTTACTAATTGTCAAAGCAGCCTAGAACTGGTCTCCCTTACCATAAGCAAGATATTTCTAAAACATAGTAGACGAACTTATTCTGAGGATCTAAACATTGCATTAAGAGTTACTATATGAAATTTAAAAATTATATCTTTTCAAAGGTTTAACTAATTTTAATAAAGAGTGCTTGAAATTATTCATGGGAGACATGATTAATGTAAACATCATGCATTCTCTACACTCTCTGTCCTACTCTTGGCTACATTTCAGAAGCAGTTTATTACTCACCTCCTATAGGTACATGCAATAGATATACCATCATATCAGCAAGTCTTCAACAATATTCTTTAGGAGTTGCTTATCATAAAGATTGTTAAAAGTCCTGTCATCCCCAAAAGCATAGTGTTAAACACAAAGCATGAATTATCAGCACTAGAGTTGCATAAACTGGTTCCTTGCATCCTCAAAACGTATAAAAGGAAGAAAATTTCCATTTTACATCTTATGTTTATGTCTTTTGGAGGGAAAAAAACCTCACGCAATTTCCTTCAATAAAACTACATGCAAAAGCAGTATTTGTAACCACGGAAATTTGGGGATGTCCCGCACATTGTGTTGGTTTTACCTTCTGAAGGACTAGAGGCTGTAGCACTTTTATTTATACACAGTATCCACACATTGCAACTTTTTGAACGTCATCGTGGTCTTCATTTTTATTCCTCCAGGGTTAAGGATGACCTGTATCATTGCTGTCTGGCTCCCGGAGTTCTGTTCAATCTTTCCCTCACCCACATTCTTGTTTTATGCACTTTGTAACTAACTCCTCACTCAGATTACTCTGTGAATTACTGTTCCAAGGAGACTCAGAGGCTTCCCCCACGGGCATCTCCCCAGGGTCTAACACATGGGAAGCCCAGGAGGGGGCCAAGGAGCGATCAAAGTCTTGCAAATCAAGTCACAAGTCTCTCAGGAGAGAAGGCAATGGCTACAGGTGCCAAATGCAGATGGATGGCAAGCTGTGGATGGAGTTGTTGCTACAACGTGAGCTGATTACTTCACTGCCTAACAACATTGGGTGCGCAGAAATGATTTTGCTCACCACCACACTTAATCACACAACCTGTGTGGGTTCCCCAAGTATAGGCACCAAACCTATGATTTATGTGTGGGTGGGCACGTTCATCTTCCTTTTAAACTGCTAAATTAATCTAAAAAAAATGATGTCTTGACAACAATGAAAACAACACCTTCAAGTACTAGAGAAAGAAAATGTTGAAAACGGTGATACAAGCATTAGCACACGTCTGCCTCCAAGAAGGGGATTGGCATTTCAATCTTACATTCTCTCCTGACCACAACCGCGGAGGGGGGCCAGGAGGGGGAGGTTCTCCTCCCTTTCACTTCATGAAACCAGTAAGATTTTAATAACACAGCCAAAAGGAGACCCATTGAAGAGGTTTTTAAAATGTTTTCCTTTTATAGATATGTCCTTGTTGGGAGGAATGAGAAAAACCATTTCACTACACTATTGTCTTTGGAATTCCAAGATGACAGTTATAATGGTAGAGTTTCCTGCAACTAAGCGTTTAGTATGAACTGGAAGAACTATGGACTAAGTAAAATGAAGAGAGCCTCACTGACCGCACGTCCCCTCCAATGTCCACTAGGGTTTAACAGCACGCAGAGGCTATTAACTAACATGAATCACCCAGATAGTGACTGCTGTATAGGCCGGTTCACGATGAGTGTGAAGTTCTTTAACGGTACAGTGTAAAGGGTTAGCAGATATTTGTGTCTCTGTTGTACTGTGTAGGGGAGAAGGAGAGGGAATTTTCTAGTGTCTTTGCAAACTCTGGACTGTGTGAGCAGAAGTTGGCTAGGGAAAGAACTCAGCCACAGAAGGAAAAGGACAGTTACCTTATGTCTAGTTACAAACTTTAGGTCAATTATTTATACAACTTTATGCCCTGCATAATAGTATCTGCATGCTGCTCAATGTTTATTATCAATATTATTACAATTTGTTTAACTATGTGGAAAATGTTGATTGTATCACCAATACAGCAAGCTCCCTGGGAATAAGAGCACATCGGCCTTGATCTTTCCTACATCCTTAGTGCCAGCAAGGTGCCTGGCTCATAGTAAGTGCCCCTAAAATATGAATTGAATAAACAAATAAAATAGGGCTTGCTTCATGAAAATTCACATTGTGACATATTTGCCATGTTTGTATCCTGTGCAATGAGCAGGGCTGAGCGTGTTGCCATAATCCAGCACAGCAGGCAGAACTCCAAAAGGTGTTTATCTTTGGCTGGCCCAAGGGCTGTGTGTGCAAAATGAAGTGTAGAGGTCAGGAAAATGGTGCTGGCATGAGGACCCTAAGGGGACTCTGAACCCCAAGGTGTGCAGCTTCGTTGAGCCCTCTCAGATCATTGCTGATCTTTTCTAGGCTTTAGTGTCCTCATTTAAAACTCAATGAATAACCTTTCTTTTCCCTTGAAGTTCTGAAATTCTAACATTTTGGAAGATATCTGGACCCCGAAATCTTGCTAGAGACAAACCATGGTAAGATCCACTTACAAAGTAGAAAACAATTAAGTTTTTAAAACATGAAGTTCAGTTAGTTCTATTCCAATGAGGAAATCTTATGGAGGCCAGAGGGGGAGAGGAGCCTCTTGCCAGATCCAAGCCAATTAATAATTTTGCCTTCATTCTTTCCCATACCCAGAAGTCAGGCTCTCCGGGCCTCTATGGGAAGAACATCATCAATGTTCTTAACCAGAGCTGGCTCTTTGCTTCAATCTCTAGCTACCTCAGGGAGTTTGTAATTTACAGTCAGAATGGAAGGAGGCATGACTTCCCAGACTTTTACAGATTTTTTTTTAACAAATAGCAGAGTCACAAAAAAACTAGAATTAGGTAGAAAGCAAAATACCCCCAGAGAATTCAAAGAGAGCTACAACTGAGAACCTTGAAGCAATCACTGTGTAAGAACAGAAGAAAGGAAAGCCACAATTCAAGAAAATAAGCAGACATTTTTCCTTTAAAAAATAGTAATGACTATTGGGCACTGATTTTAGCCCTTTTCTCCCACCTTTTAAAATGTCACTTTAAAAAGCAAAAGGTTTTATCCGCAAAGCCACCAGTGAGTAAACAGCCTTCACATTCTTACCCTCATACACACAGTAGGATATTTACTCTCTAATAAACAGCAGTTGTAAATAAATTTAATTTAAGCCACAATAAAAATGTTTAACCTCCAAGGCAGTTTACAGATGTGTCTACATGGCCTGCCAGTGCCAGAAAACACAAGGTCTTGAAGAAACTACTAAAACAGAAGGCACATTTTCTCTCCCAAGCATCTCACATCGACTGTCTTAAAAAAAAATTTACACACACACACACACACACACACACACACACACACACACGGGCTCTGTATATTGGGAGGAAAAGGGAAAACCCAACCCCTCCCATCCCATTCTCTGAACAAATCGGCCAATAAATCTAATGAAAAGACACAAGAGAAAAGGACAGAAGCCAACAGGTGGAAAAAGGCTTTTTGTTTCCTTAGAAATGCTCTGACACTTGATCTGTGTTCCTAATCTATTTATCTCAGGATGTCTTTAATAATGGATTGATTATCATGATGGTAATGATCAAGAATAATGATAATCCTTCCACTTTATGATGCCCAGCATTTCTAGCTGGAAGATTTCTCCTCGCGTTTTAGACAAAATAATCTGTCCTCTTTCGCCAAATCCCAGGGAGGTAGACATCATCCCAGTCAGCTCTCTGGATTTTACAGACGGGGAAACTGAGGCACGGGGCACCGCTCAACTCCTTTACAATATCCACCCCCAGAGAAACCCCCGAGACCAGAAAGTTTCTGGATTGTCTAGAGGCAGAGTACTCTTGCTCTCCCTTCTTGCCTCTCTGCCTCGGAGTGTATGAGCTCGGGATAAGGATTGGGGTACCTCCCCTTCACAATGAGGCACGCCAGGGCAGTGTGTGGGAAGTCCATACACACGCACATACACAGACCCACGGGCACACTCGCATACACAAAGCTCCATGCATCCTCTGCAGGTTCTCAGCGGAGCCCCGGCCGGCCCTTGATCTGTCTGACGGCGCACGGCTACCAGCTCCTCAGGCCTCCTTGGGCTCCGGCTCCGGCTGCGCTGAAGGAGGGCTCTGCCCCCCCCCCCTTTTTAGGCTTCTTTTTTCCCCCCTCACACCCTCCTCCCACCCCTCTCCATCCACTCCTTCTCCCCTACCAACCCTGAGGCACAGATCGTGTTACTGGGGTTCCCTAGAAAGAGAGGCCATCCCTAGCCCCGAGCTCCCGCAAGTCTTCAGGGGCAAGGCGGGAGCTCGCGTCGCAGGACCCCAGCGCTCCTGAGCAATACAGGAACGAGACCCCCTCTACCAGGCACTGGCGGACAAGCCTGCCACAGAAGAAGGAATTGTTAGGGCTCTTACCTTTTTTACGAGGAGAAATTCTGGAGAATCATTTCAGAAACTGAGGGGGGAAAGTGAATGAAGACCAAAAAAAGACCCCTTTCCTTCAATCCCTGGCCTTCTGGTATCAAGACACCAGGACAACATCAAAGCAACTTAGGGGGAACACTTTAGGGGCCTATTGTCTGCTCTGGTCTGATCTGTTTTTCTTCTGACTCCCCCTCTTGCTGCGGTGACACTTGGTACGGCCCAGGCATTCATGCCAAGTAGCTTTCACACATGGAAGCTTGTCTCGAGCAATTGCTGACAAGCCACAAACAAGACATTCTCTCTCCCTTCTCTGCGCCCCCCTCTTCTCCTCCCCCTCCACCTTTTCCTCCTCCTCCTCCCTTGTCTCCCCTCCTCCTTTCTTCTGAAAGCAAACTAAAACTCTCCAGCGACAGGCCGGCTTGGCCTAGCGGCACATGCAGTCAGTCTCTCTCTCTCTCCCTGTCCCTGTCCCTGTCCCTGTCCCTGTCCCTGTCCCTGTCTCTGTCTCTGTCTCTGTCTCTGCCTCTGTCTCTACCTCGCCCTCACTCTCCCCACCCCTCCACCCCAGAGTAGCTCAGCTAGATGCTGCTGTACTGGTGGAGTTAAGAAACGGGGAAAAGCCTGAGCTGAGTTGGGGGCAGGGAGAGAAAGGCAGAGGGAGAGCGGGAGAGCCACCTCCTGGGTCCTGGTAAGATGGCAGAAGAGAGGTGAGCCCTTTGGAGAAACAGCAGTGGCCACACACGTATGCTCACAAACACACATTGGGAGGCAGTCTGAGCTCCAGGAAGAACAGAAAATGACTCCCGTCAGCTTGAGATTGGAGGAGTGGGGAGATAAGGGAGCGGGTGGACCCAGTACTGGGGTTTCTGCTGAATGTTTAGGTGGGTTTCTTTATTATAGTAAGGGAAAATGTGTTCACCAAGGATCTAGCCTTTTTTCACTGTATAATTGAGCACAGACCTGAGCTTGTTAAAATAAATCTACAAAATGTGTAAATGTGTGAGTAAATGTAACAGAAGGTTCAACTTGTACCGAGGATATTTTTTAAGTGGATGTTTAAAAAAAATTTTAAAGCTGAAATCCTAGAGAGCAGTCACAAGGAGAGTAGTAACAAGTAGTGTAAACTCTGAGAGCTGTGAAGTGTGATGCTAAAGTTACTGATTGCCAGGCTGCTGGAATTTATGGAGGGTGGGCATTGCGAGTTGGAGGGGGAAGGGTGAGTCTCTGAGCTGTTTTCTAGGAATGGGGGGGGGGGATGGGAATGAGATAGTATAATGAACATGGCAAGAAGGAAGCAGGAATTTGATTGGTGTGGAGGAGGAGGAAGGTGGGGATGTAAAGGGGGAAACAGAAAGAGAAAGAAAGTACTGCATTAAAAAGGAAAAAAAAATGGAAGCCCAGAGATTGAAACATGCAGAGTGAATGAGATGGCAAAGGCAGGCATAAAATGTAAGCAAAAGAAGGACAAAGGATGTACAAATTTGTAGATGGCATGAGATCAGGAGGGCCAATTGAGATCAAAAAGATCGACAGGATGATTATGTGACATTAATAAATTTAGCATGTTGTGGAGTCACTAACATGACAAGGTCTCTGCCCAGACCAGGATGGTTACCCCTCTAGGAGCAGGATTTGAATGGAAGCTCAGCAACTAACTGGAGCACTAAACCAGTTTTGTATTTTTGCATGAAGGTGGCTTATAATAAATTCTTCAGAATCTTCCTCTACTAAATTCAAATGATGTGAACACACATCACTCCCTCTTTGGTAGGGGTACAATAGGAATACATTGTGACTTTTTACATTTAATACTAACTAAATTGCTTGTCACTACCTAAAACTCACCACATCCAAGATGCATTCTTATTCCTGCTTCCTTTTCTCCTTAATGTGCTTCTCCATTTTGGTTGATCCCTAGAACTGTCTGTCCTGAGGATTCCCATTCATGATGTGGTGATGGTGATAATGATAATAAAAACTTTTTTTTTAGGCTTTTATACTTTATTTAGTTTTTTAAATATATTTTATTGATTATGCTATTACAGTTGTCCCATTTTCCCCCCTTTATTCCCCTCTACCCTGTGTACCCTCTCCCACCCTCATTCCTCTTTAGTTCATGTCCATGGGTCATATAGATGAGTTCTTTGGCTTCTACATTTCCTATACTATTCTTAACCTCCCCCTGTCTATCTTCTACCTACCATTTATGCTTCTTATTCCCTGCACCTTTTCCCCCTCTCTCCCCACCCACTCCCCTGCTGATAATCCTCTATGTGATCTTCATTTCTGTGATTCTGTTCCTGTTCTAGTTGTTTGCTTAGTTTGTTTTTGTTTCTGTTTTAGGTTCAGTTGTCAATAACTGTGAGTTTGTTGTCATTTTACTGTTCCTATTTTTTATCTTCTTTTTCTTAGATAAGTCCCTTTAACATTTCATATAATAAGGGCTTGGTGATGATGAACTCCTTGAACTTGACCTTATCTGGGAAACACTTTACTGCCCTTCCATTCTAAATGATAGCTTAGCTGGATAGAGTAATCTTGGATGTAGGTCCTTGGCTTTCATGACTCGGAATACTTCTTGCCAGCCCCTTCTTGCCTGCAAGGTTTCTTTGGAAAATCAGCTGACAATCTGATGGGCACTCCTTTGTAGGTTACTGTCTCCTTTTCTCTTGCTGCTTTTAAGATTCTCTCCTTATCTTTCATCTTGGGTAATGTGATTATGATGTGCCTTGGTGTGTTCTTCCTTGGGTTCAACTTGTTTGGGACTCTCTGAGCTTCCTGGGCTCTATTCCTGGAAGTCTATTTTCTTTGTCAGATTGGGGAAGTTCTCCTTCATTATTTGTTCAAATAAGATTTCAATTTCTCTCTCTTCCTCTTCTCCTTCTGGTACCCCTATGATTCAGATGTTGGAATGTTTCAAGATGCCCTGGAGGTTCCTAAGCCTCTCCTCGTTTTTTTGAATTCTCGTTTCTTCATTGTGTTCTGGTTGAATGTTTCTTTCTTCCTTCTGGTCCACACCATTGATTTGAGTCCCATTGCCTTCCTATCACTGTTGGTTCCCTGTACATTTTCCTTTATTTCACTTAGCATAGCCTTCATTTGTTCATCTAATTTGGCACCATATTCAACCAATTCTGTGAGCATCTGTTACCAGTGTTTTGAACTGTGCATCTGATAGGTTGGCTATCTCTTCATCGCTTAGTTGTATTTTTTCTGGAGCTTTGATCTGTTCTTTCATTTGGGTCATGGTTTGTTTTTGTTTTTTTTGTCTGGTTGTCCCTATAAGGTGCAGCCTTAGGTGTTCACCATGGTGGGGCAACCCAGTTGCTGCGTTGTGACCCTGTATGTGGGGAAGGGGTCTGAGAAGGAACAATGTCATTTGCTCAGCTCTCTGCTGCTTTTCATTGACTTCCCCTGCTTCCCACAAGCAAATTGGGCCCTTCTGGTGCTGATTTCTGGGTGGGTGGGTTTGTGCACATTCTAGGACCCTGTGGGTCTCTCCAACAAGCTCTCCTGTGAGGCTGGGAGTTTCTCCCGCTGCTGCCTCAACCCCCACAGGGATTTTCAATCAGAGGTTTGAGGCTTTACTTCCCCTCACTGGAACCCTGGGTTTTCCGGTCTGTCTCGCTCTGCAGTTGTTCCTCCCAGTTTATCCGCACACAAATGTTGGACTGCCCAGTCCACCAGCCACCACCCTGGTCCTCCAGCTGCCACCTTGCCAGGAGTCCTCTCCACCCAGCTGCCCGTCTCCGCCCTTCATACCAGTCTGGATGAATGTTTCTTCTTTAACTCTTTGGTTATTGGATTTCCATACAGTTGGATTTCCTTCAGTTCTGGTTGTTTTTTGTTTTTCAATTTGTTGTTCTTCTTGTTTTGGTTGTGCAAGGAGGCACAGTGTGTCTACCTACGCATCCATCTTGGCCGGAAGTCTGATAATAAAATCTTTTCGTTGAGTACTTATTTGATTCTAAACATTTTCCTAAATATCTATACATGAAGTCATTTCTGTTAAGACTATCTCCATTTATAGGTGATAAAAAATGAAGTATCAAGAGTTTAAATAACTTGTTTGAGGTCACTCAGCAAGGTAGAAGTGGGGCTGAAATCAGACTCAGGTTTATGTGGTTCCAAAGCCCTAGCTCAGTTCATTACTTTATGCCCTCTGACCTGACTAGCCCAGCTTCTCCATGGCATCCCAAGTCCTGTTAGCCATAAAAGCACACTGTTTCTTTCTGCACCCCAGGGCTGGGTTTGGATCCTCTCATTGAGCCAGCAGAACTTCTGACCTCTGCTCAACAGGCTATGGACTTACTGTCCTCTTCTAAGTGGTGGTGATTCATTGTACGTATACGGAGGCCTCCTAGGCAAGAAAGTACAGAGGGTCAGCTTAACCTCAATGATTGCACACTTTACAGATTGCCAGGCAATGGATTGCATAGACCAAGAACACTTCCCTTCTTTAAGAAAATTTAAAAAATGAACTAAAAACACACATAAGGTATTAATGATGATGATGATGACAAAATAGCTAACATTTATTAAGCACATACATATATTAAACAACTCCATAAGGTATAAACTATTCTTACTATTATTCATTTTCTAGATG
Organism: Macrotus californicus; assembly: GCA_007922815.1. Taxonomy (NCBI): domain Eukaryota; kingdom Metazoa; phylum Chordata; class Mammalia; order Chiroptera; family Phyllostomidae; genus Macrotus; species Macrotus californicus. Next base: position 5,237 of record VMDR010024143.1, on the reverse strand, counting down.
AATAAACTGAGGCACAGAGGCTCAGTAATTCACTGAGTGTCTAAGTTCACTCAGTCAGAAAGTGCCAGCTGAGGTATGGCTCCAGACAGTCTGCCTCTTCAGAGACCACGATCACCACCACTATGCTGTCCTGCTTAGGGAGTGAAAAGAATGGTTCCAGTTATTTGACTGTAAATCTAAATACTCAGTGAGAGAAAAAGGAGAGAGGTAATAATAATCCTAATATTTTTACTTATTTAATCATATGATATCTCCCATGAGTAGAAAATGAAAAAGAAAGCATATGCCAAAGCCCCCAAACAGCCTTAATTTTCCAATTCCTCCACAGTTGCAGAGGACAGAGACTCCCCACTCTGAATCAGAACATGTTGATAGGAACAACAGGTCAGACTATCTTGTCTCCAGCGTTGATGGCTTCTACCTGCTACCTCCAAAAAGAAAAAAGAAAATCCAAGTGGAAAATGAGTAAGGTCAATGCATGAGTGTTTCTAAGTTTATTTTTACAAGACTTCTGAATGTTAAACTTGGAGTATAGAAAACAATGGATTCTTGGGCAGAAACCTGGATTCTAGTGCCAGTTCTAGCACTCAACAGTTAGTGAACCAAGCCCTGCTGTCTGATCCTTATTTCCTCAATTATAAAATGAGCTGATGACATTAGCTCTTGAACCCTCTCCAGCAATGAAATGCTATCATTCTAATAATTGTACAGTTGATGAGGAAAAGATTAAAAGCCAAGGTAGAAGACGAATTGTGTGTTTGGGTGCATGTGTGCTGGAGAGGATGGTAGCATGAAGAGAAAGAGCAGGAAAAGACCCCCATTGGGCTGATCTAACCATGTTATGGCACACCTCTTCCAAATAATTCTACATAATAGCTGTTTTTCACTTTATTTTGTTTCACTGCTAGAATTCTCATCAATAACAAATTTACTTGCATTAGTAATAATCTTTTTTAAAATACAAACACCTCTAGAAGGTATAAGGAAAATTGCTTCTCATTTATTAGTGTGAATTATTTCATTAGGCTACTTTCCTCCAAACACCTAGTTCATACCGAATAACCATTTAGATTTCAGAGTAAAGTGGAAAGATTAGGGGAAGCAGGTAGATAGTTTTAGAACTTAAGAATCCCCTTAATGTAACATAGGCCTGATTTGGAGGTTGATTAGAGCAAGAGAAAGATAAGAGGCACTAGGAGATGTCATAAAGTTGAGAGGGTGAGGAAATATTGGAGACAAATAGTCTGCTTCAAAATCTTATCTGGGGCAAGCCTGGATTTAAAGAAAGAAGGACCCTGGCTTCATCTTCCTCAGTATGCTTTCCCCTGTTCCCTGCATCTAGCACATGCTCTTGAGAGGTTCCTGTGGGTCTTTGGAGTTTAAGTTTCATTAAAAATGTTTCTTTTAATGAGGGAGAAATGCTCAGCTTTCCAAACATCGTACTTAAAGTTAAAAGACACAGCCCATTCACAATTTGATATCTATCTACCCATATATTATTAAGTGTGGGGAAAAAAATGTAGGAGTCAGACAAAAGAGGCTTTTCTCTCCTCCACATTTCTGGAAGGTGAATTATCTGACATAAAGGAGAGAATTGAGCAGAAAATAAAAAAACAGCAAGATAAAACAGCAATTTAGAGGCAGGCAAGATTAGAACTCACCAAACTGAAAACATCTTCATCTTCTAATAATAAATAAATTATATAAAAATTAAGCCACCCCTCAATGATTAAAAGGCAGGGTGAAGTTACTGGGTTTTGGAATGAAAAGATCTGAGTTTCTAATATCAATGTGCTTATAAGCCAAATGACCCTGGCCAAGTCTTTTAACTTTTCTGAGCCACAATTTTCTGATATTTCCCATGATATCATGAATTATTGAGTTACTATGTTAAGAAGCTTTATAAGTAGTAAAGTGCTATACAAATTTTAGCTGATACTATGTGATACCATGTCATAAGAATTAAGAACACTATTACCAGGTATGCTCTTCATATGCATTATTTCATTTAATCCTCCCAATTCACCCTGTAAGAAAAGTGCTACTACAGGGACATGGGATTATGTGGTGTTTATGTACTTTGTGTAGAGCCAGGCAAACATGGCATTGAGTTATAGGCTCTACTGCTCTGTGATTTTGGACAAATTACTCAACCTTTTTGAGCTTCAATTTCTTCATTTGTACAGTGAGGATATTAATAGTACCTTTCTCATGGGATTATTTTGAGGAAGAAATGAGATAATAAATGTATGTGACATAATTAGCACAGTGCCCAGCACATGAAAAGTAATCAACAAATGTTAGATGTCACATTTGTTCTCATTTTAGACTTGGGGAGATTAAGTACTTTGCCCAAGGTCACACAGCTTATAGATATAAAGGTCCCAAACCTGATTCTGTCTGATGCAGAGCCCCTACTTTTTACTGCTTTCATATTATCTATCTTGCCATTGATTTTTCTGAACCACAGATAATTGAAAAGACATACTAATTGCATTATCATTTGTTTTACCATAATTAGGTTCCACTTGAACTGTTAGTCTGTAAATATAACTACTCAAGGAAAATATTTTCCATACAGAGCATCTTAGGAGAAATGATGTTGTTATTTAAAAATACTATTTGAAAAGATCCCTCAAAGTAATCCAGAATAGAGTTCAAGAATCTCAGAACAGCACGTGACAAACACATGTTTTATTTTTTTAATTTTATTTTTATTTTTGATTTTAGAGAGAGGAGAAGGGAGGGAGGAAAAGGGAGAGAAATATCAATATGAGAAACAATGATTGGCTGCCTCCTGTATGCATCCCTACTGGGGACTAAATCTGCAACCCAGGCACGTGCCCTGACTGGAAATTGAAACTGCGATCTTTCTTCAGTTTGTGGGAGAATGCCCAACCAACTAAGCCACATGGGCCAGGTACAAACTTATGTTTTAGAATTTAAAAATTATTAGCCTTTGCTGGTGTGGCCCAGTGGATTGAGTGCTGACCTGAGAACCAGAGGGTTGCTGGTTTGATTCCCATTCAGGGCACATGCCTGGGTTGTGGCCCAGTCCCCAGTTGGGAGCACATGAGAGGCAACCATACATTAATGTTTCTCTCCCTCTCTTCCTCCCTCCCTTTGCCCTCCCTCTAAAAATAAATAAAATCTTTTTTAAAAAGTGTAAACAAAACATTTTTTATTTTTTTGAAATATATTTTATTGATTATGATATTACAGTTGTCCCATTTCCCCCCTTTATTCCCCTCTGCCCTGTGCACCCTCTCCCACCCTCATTCCTCTTTAGTTCATGTCCATGGGTCGTACATATAAGTTCTTTGGCTTCTACATTTCCTATACTATTCTTAACCTCCCCCTGTCTATCTTCTACCTACCATTTATGCTTCGCATTCCCTGTACCTTTTCCCCCTCTCTCCCCACCCACCCCCCTGATAATAATCCTCCGTGTGATCTCCATTTCTGTGATTCTGTTCCTGTTCTAGTTGTTTGCTTAGTTTGTTTTTGTTTCTGTTTTAGGTTCAGTTGTTAATAACTGTGAGTTTGTTGTCATTTTACTGTTCATAGTTTTGATGTTCTTTTCTTAGATAAGTACCTTTAACATTTCCTAGAATAAGGGCTTAGTGATGATGAACTCCTTTAACTTGACCTTGTCTGCGAAGCATTTTATTTGCCCTTCCATTCTAAATGAAAGCTTGGCTGGATAGAGTAATCTTGGATGTAGGTCCTTGCCTTTCATGACTTGGAATACTTCTTGCCAGCCCCTTCTTGACTGTAAGGTTTCTTTTGAGAAATCAGCTGACAGTCTATGGGCACTCATTTGTAGGTAACTGTCTCCTTTTCTTTTGCTGCTTTTAAGATTCTTTCCCTATTTTTAATCTTGGGTAACGTAATTATGATGTGCCTTGGTGTGTTTCTCTTTGGATCCAATTTCTTTGGGACTCTCTGAGCTTCCTGGACTTCCTGGAAGTCTATTTCCTTTGCCAGATTGGGGAAGCTTTTCTTCATTATTTGTTCAAGTAAGTTTTCAGTTTCTTGCTCTTCCTCTTCTGGTACCCCTATGACTCGGATATTGGAATGTTTAAAGATGTCCTGAAGGTTCCTAAGTCTTTCCTTATTTTTTTGATTTCTTGTCAGCGTTGTGATGCTGTTTGTGGGGGAGGAGTCTGAGAGGGAACAATGCCACTTACTCCACTCTCTGTTGGTTTTCAGTTACTTCCCCTGCTACCCACAAGCAAATTGGGTCTTTCTGGTGCTGATTCCTGGGCGGGCGGGCCTGTGGCTGTTCTAGGACACTGTTGGTCTCTCCAATGAACTTTCCTGTGAGGATGGGAGTATCTCCTGCTGCCACATCAACCCCCACAGGTGTTTTCAATCAGAGGTTTGAGGCTTTATTTCCTTGCACTGGAACTCTGGGTTGCATGGTCTGTCTAGCTCCCCAGTTGTTCCTCCCACTTTATCTGCACAGGAAAGTGGGACCGCCCAGTCCACAATCCGCTGCCTCATGAGGTCCACCAGCCACCACCTTGCCTGCCCTGGTTCTCCAGCTGCTGCCTTGCCCCGAGTCCTCTCTGCCGGCTGCCTATCTCCACCCCTCCTACCGGTCTGGATGAATCTTTCTTTTTTAACTCCTTGGTTGTCGGACCTCCATACAGTTGGATTTTCTGTCAGTTCTGGTTGTTTTTTGTTTTTCAGTTTGTTGTTGTCCTTCTTTTGGTTGTGTGAGGAGACACAGTTTGTCTACCTATGCCTCCATCTTGGCCGGAGTTCTCAAAACATTTTTTAAAACAATTTAAAAATTATTAGTTTAAATTTCATTTTCTTCTTTTTCCAGATAAGCTTTAAGTCACTAAATCAAGTGGCCAAAAGCTACAGTATAAGAGAAAGAAGTCAAAGGCATCTAGGTAATACACAAACTGTAATATGCTTCCCCCACAGTTTTAAGAGATGGGTAAAATTTAAGAACTACAATTTTTAGACTTCCCCCTAAAAAAAGTTTAAGGAAACACACCTGACTTTTAAAAAATGTATTAATAAATGATTCACATTACTGAACTCTGGTGAGATATGGCAGGTAAAAATAGGCCATTATTGCAGTGAAAATAGAAATCCTCCTCCTTCAGAATCAATGAACACAGCTTTTTAATTGTTCTTACACTACAATAAATCAGAAGAATGGGCTCACAGAGGATAGGCTGAGGAAATAACCATCCTGGAAGTGGCCAAGAAACTCAATG
>VMDR010024142.1:0-15187 GCA_007922815.1 Macrotus californicus | reverse complement strand
AAAGAGGTCAATCCAACAAGAGGATAAAACCCTTGTGAACATTTACACATCCAGCGAAAGAGAACCTAAATATATAAAGCAAATCTTGATGGACATAACAGGAGAGATCAATACTAATACAGTAATAGCAGAGGATTTTAACACCTCATTGCATTAATGTATAGATCATTAGACAGAAAATCAGCAAGGAAACAGTGGCCTTAAATGACATATTAAGCCATATGGATTTAATTGATATTTTTAGAGCATTTCATGTCAAAGTAACAGAATATACATTCTTCTCAACCACACATGAAACATTTTCTAGGATAGACAACAAGTTAGGACAAAAAATAAGTCTCAGTAAATGTAAATAGATTGAAATCAGCCCTGGCTGGTGTGGCACACTGGATTGAGAACTGGCCTGTGAACTGAAAGATCATCAGTTCAATTCCCAGTCAGCATACGTGCCAGGGTTGCAGGCCAGGTCAGCAGTTTGAAGCACGCAAGAGGCAACTGATTCATGTATCTCTCTTACATTGATGACTCTCTCCCTCTTTTTCTCCCTCCCCTCCTCTCTCTCTAAAAATAAATAAATAAAATCTTTAAAATGTTTTAAAATAGATTGAAATCATATCAAGTATCTTCTCCAACTATAATGTCATGAAACTAGAAATCAATTACAAAAAGAAAGCTGAAAGACACATAAATGCATGGAGGTTAAATATATTACTACACAACAAATGGGATTGTTCACCAAGAGTTGCTGTGGTTTCTGGTTTCAATAGTGCTTGAATGGAACCCACAACTTGAGCCCCCTATCCCAGCCAGCTTCCCAGAAAATAAATAACAAAAAATTAATTTAATAAGACTGAAATCATATTAAACATCTTTTCTGACCACACCGCTGTAATCATTCACAAGAAAAACACTGAAAAATAGGCATGGAAACTAAACAACATGTTATTAAAATTTATTAAAGAAATGGGTAAACAATGAGGTCAAGGAAGAAAGCAAAAGATACCTTGAAACAAATGAAAATGAGGGCACAACAGTCCAAAATCTGTGGGACACTGGGAAAGCAATCCTAAGAGGGAAATTCATAGCATTACAGGCCTATCTTAAAAAAAAAAAAAAAAACAAGAAAAATTTTAAAAAAAAAATCTAACTTCACACTTAAAGGAACTTGAAAAGGAATGACAAACAAAGCCCAAAGTGAGTAGAAGGAAGGATGTAATAACAATCAGAACAGAAATAAATGAAATACAGTCTAAAAAATCAGAAGAAAAGATCAATGAATCCAAGAGCTTATTCTTTGAAAAGATAAACAAGATTGACATACCTTTAACTAGTCTCATTAGGAAAAAAAGAAAGAGGACCCAAATAAATAAAATTAGAAATGAAAGAGGAGAAATAACAACTGACACCAAAGAAATATAAGGACTGTAAGAAAATATTATGAACAACTACATGCCAACAAACTGGACAACCTGGGTGAAATGGATGAATTCTTAGAAACATACAATCTTCCACAACTAAATCAGGAAGAATCAGAGAATCTGAGTAGACAGATTACACCGAATGAAATCGAAGCAGTAATCAAAAAACTACCAACAAACAAAAGCCCTGGACTGGACGGCTTCACAAGTGAATTTTACCAAACATTCCAAGAAGAACTAACACTTCTCCTTCTCAAACTATTTCAAAAATTCAAGAAGAGAGAAGGCCCCCAAACTTGTTTTACAAGGCTGGAATTATCCTAATTCCAAAACCAATAAAGATGCTACAAAGGAAGAAAATTATAGTCAATATCCCTGATGAACATAGTTGATAAAATCCTCAACAAAATACTAGCAAACCGAATACAGCAATGCATCAAAATGATCACATACTGTGATCAAATGGTATTTATTCTGGGAATGCAAGGTTGGTACAACATTCACCAATCAATAAATGTGATTCATCACATAAACAAAATGAAGGGCAAACTCCACATGATTATATTAATAAATGCCAAAAAAGCATTTCATAAAATTTAGCATGCATTTATGATAAAAACTCTCAGCAAAATGGGATTAGATGGAACATACCTAAACATAATAAAGGTCATACATGACAAACCCACTGCCTGCATCATACTCAATGGGCAAAAACTACAAGCGTTCCCCTTAAGATTGGGAATAAGACAGGGATGTCCACTTTCACCACTCTTATTCAACATAGTACTGGAAGTCCTAGCCACAGCAATCAGACAAGAAGAAATAAAAGGCATCCAATTGGAAAGAAAAAATAAAAACTGTCATTATTTGAAGATGACATGATACTGTACATAGAAAACCCTTGAGAATCCACCAAGAAACTACTAGAACTGATAAATGAATGCAGCAAAGTAGCAGGATCCAAAATTAATATCCAGAAATCAGTGGCATTTTTATATGCCAATAAGGAACTAACAGAAAGGGAAATTAAGAAAACTATCCCATTCACAACTGCTATAAGAAGAATAAAATACCAAGGAATAAACCTAACCAAGGATGTAAAAGGCCTGTACTCAGAAAATTATAAGACACTGAAGAAAGAAATTGAAGAATATACAAGTAAGTGGAAACACATACCGTGTTCATGGATAGGAAGAATTAACATCATTAAAATGTCCATGCTACCCAAAGCAATCTATAGATTCAACACAATTCCTACCTAGATTCCAATGATGTATTTCACAGAACTAGAACAAATATTTCAAAAACTTATATGAAACCACAAAAGGCCCCACATAACAATAGCAGTCCTGAAAAATAAGAACAAAGTTGGAGGAATCATGCTACCTAATTTGAAACTATACTAGAAGGCCATAGTAATCAAAACAGCATGGTGCTGGCATAAAAACAGACACATAGATCAATGGAGCAGAACACAGAGCCCAGAAATAAACCCACACCTTTATAGTCAGTTAATATTCGACAGAGGAAGCAAGCACATACAATGGGCTAAAGATAGTTTATTCAATAAACTGTGTTGAGAAAACTGGATGGATACTTGCAAAAAAATGAAACTACCCCACCTTCTTATATCACACACAAGAAAAATTCAAAATGGATCGAACACTTAAATGTTAGACCCGAAATCATAAAAATCGTAGAAGAAAACATAGGCAGCAAAATCTTGAACACTGCTTGTAGCAATATTTTGTCTGATATATCTCCCCAGGCAAGGGAAATAAAAAAAAAATAAACAAGTGGGACCACATCAAACTGAAAAGTTTTTGCACAGCAAAGGAAATCATCAACAAAATAAAAAGGCAACCCACTGAAGGAGAGAACATATTTGCTGATACATCTGATAAGGGGCTAATATCCATAATTTATAAAGAACTTACAAAACTCATCCCCCCAAAAAAACCCAAACAACCTAATTAAAAAATGGGTGAAGGACCTGAATAGATACTTCTCCAAAGAGTATACACAGTTAGCCAATAGACATATGAAAAGATGCTCAACTTCATTAATCATCAGAGAAATGCAAATTAAAATCACAATGAGATATTATCTTACACCTGTCAGAATGGCTATCATCAATAAATCAATAACAAGGGCTGGCAAAGATGTGGAGAAAGTGGAACCCTTTTGTACTATTGGTGGGAATGAAGATTGGTGAAGCCACTGGGGATAGAAGTATGGAGATATCCTGAAAAATTAAAAATGGATCTGCCCTTTGACCCAGTGATCCCACTTCTGGGAATATATCTGAAGGAACCCAAATGACTAATATGAAAGAACGTAAGCACCCATCTGTTCATCGCAACATGATTTACAACCATCAAGGTATGGAAGCAGCCCAAGTATCTATCTACTGATAGAGATCAGTGGATAAAACAACTATGGGACATTTACACAATGGAATACTACTCAGCCGTAAAAAAGAAGAAGAAAATTTTACCATTTGCAACAGTATGGATGAACCTGGAGAACATTATGCTAAGTGAAATAAACCAGTCAGATTGTTAAGAAACCTATAGTCAACTAAAGCACATTAGAATGCCAACATTAGAGTGTTTTCCTTTGTTAAGTAGATAAATATATTAATGGAAAATAAATAAAAATAAACATGCAACACCATAAATAAAATCACAGAATGTGAGGTGTAACCCAATGGCAAAATAAGAAAGTTTTTATAGAACGAGGGCTGTTCTGGGAGGAGCAAGTTAGATCTACATACCAGCAGCCTGTGCCTGCACACCACCCATCCTAGCCCCTCACTGATCCTGCCACGAAGATGGTTCAGGCACAGGATGATCTCCAATATGTTGTACATGTTACTTTAAAATAAGAACACATACAAGTTCAATAATTTATTTGTTTAGAATTTTAAAATATCGACATGTCATATTATCTTACAGCACTGCCATTAACTAGCTGTGTGACTTTGACCAAGTCACATAACCTCCCTGATACTATCTCCTCTTCCGAAAATGCAAGACTGGAATAGATAACTGTGCATTCTCTTCTAGAGCCAACGTTCTCGGATTCCAAGTATAGCTTCAAAATTTCCATGGGCTCTCTGAGGACTGAGAAGATCAGCTCCAGAAGGATCAGCGGCACCAGGTGATCCCCAGGAAGGCCATCTGCACACAGGTCCCCTGCATGCCATCTCATACTGCCCACTCGTGTGTCCTTGTCCCACATTCTAGCACCTCCCTGTCCTCAGCTGACCCTTCCCCATGCTCACTCCTCTCCATACCCCAAACTTGAAACAGCTAGAAAGAATATTGAGATGTGAATTTATCTTGAATCACAAAAATTGAGTGATTACCTTGGAACAAAATGCCATTAACAGTGTTTGCCAAAACTAAGAAAAAGGCTCTGTACCTCCGGAAATGTATGTTTACGTTATTGGGGTACCTTCTAGGTGACCTATACCTTAGAACTATGTCACACATGGGAATCGCAAAGGCTCTAGTGTATAGTGTCTCAGTGAGTAACCCTCACAAGCCTGAGAGGTGAGTTTCATTACCTCTCCAGTATAGGGAGGACAGCAACGTTGAAGAATAGAGTGGTTTGTTCAGGGGCTCAGTTAGAACCTAGCAGATCCAGACCTACTGAATCAAGACCTTCTAGGGTGGGGCTTTGAAGTATAAATTTTTACCTCTAATTCCCTTATAAAATCAGAGAATTTATATTCTCTATATAAATCAGTTTTATAACTTAAAAAAAGAAACATGACCTCAAAGTCTGCTTCGGGAGTTGTAATTAGAATACTATGTTTAACTCCTTGGGGATGCCACTGATTTTTATGAGTTTTTTTGTTTGTTTGTTTGTTTGTTTAGTTCTCTTACAGATCCACCTCCAGAGAAGGTGTTCAAAAAATACTTCTTGAGAAGATGGTCGGATAGAAAGAGGAGTAAATGGATGGATGGTTGGAGATACTAACCAAACAACACATGAGTGAGTGAATGAATGAATGAATCCCTTAATAAACTTAGAACCATTTGTCTCTTCAATTGTTGGTGAGAAAATATTACATCCTTTTTAGAGTCATTTACTTATCCATTTATTTAACAAGCACTTTAATCCATTTATTATTTTCTCACTTCAATTAAGCATTGGTAGTTGGAAATGTACAATTGAAAATTACTCTCCTGCTTATATTCACCCAACCTCATTTGATATGCCAATAATTTGGGTTGCGAATTAACAGAGATCAATGACCTACCTCTTTAATGTACTAGAAGGTATAAAGTGACAAGTTGTTAAGCTTTTGTGCCAAAGAGCTTGGTACAAAGCATCCCAAAAGCTTTTCTTGGTCTGACAGCTATTGCTTTCAACAAGGTTTAAACTACTGTCCGTTCTATCTATTTTCCTCCCAGAAAAGTAGAAAAGAAACTTATTCTAGAATTATTAACAGTATAATACATATATATAAGTGCAAAAGCAAGTTTTAACTGGATGTATAACAATTTCGGGTGAAGCTGAACTGAGCCAGGAAGAGATTGTGGGAACCGAGGAAAACAGGCCCAACCAGCTCTTCTTGTTCAAAAGAATGGAATCTAGAACGAGTCACGCCTGACACTGTAAGATGACTCCTCAAAGGCCATCTCATAAATTTACATGTATTAACCGAATTTTATCTGCATTTCAAAATTTTGTCTATCTTGTGGTCAATAGAGTCATGATATAATAACTACACTTAAATAGCAAACATTCTTAGGGCAAAATCAAGGCTCCATGCTGAAGGGAACACACAAACATGTAACAGGTTATCTTGGGAGGGTGAGGAAAAGGAATTTAGAAAACAAAAGACCTTAATTCTGTCCTTTACTTATGAGATTGTTTACCTTTTTAAATAATGGCATATTGCATTTTAAGTAGAAAAATAATTAAAGTTTTGTTTACGTTTGGCTCCTGGAGTTTATGTGATTACCCAATCCCAGCAGATTTCTACTCTGTCGTGAGGATGCCTGCCCACATTCACACTGACTGCTCTTAGATCCGTGTGCGGAAAGACTCGGGCTTCTGAGTGAACGTGGTGCTGCAGAGTTTGGAGCGTGGATCCCGGAAGATGTATGGTCCTAACCGTGTTAGAAACATCATTGCCAGCCAAAGATTTCACACTCTCTCGGTTTCCTCAAACTGGAACTGAAGAAATTAAAAGTTAAAAGTCATTATGCCCTGGCCAGGTGGCTCAGTTGGTGGGAGCCTGGTGCTGTACGCCGAAAGGTCGGGGGTTCAATTTCTGGCCAGGGCACCTTCCTTGGTTAGAGGTTCGATCCCCACTCGAAGTGTGTACAGGAGGCAACTGATTATTTCTTCTGTCTCTCTCTAAAATCAATTGAAAAAACATATCCTCTGGTGAGGATTTTAAAAAAGTCATTATTACCATTCTAAGTTAGAAAGAAATTTTGCAAACCCAGCTATAAAGGTAATATAAATTTATTACAGATTACTATTTAACTATATATTTCTGATCAAAGTCTACAATTACATAATACAAAATATACAAATTGCAAATTCACAACATTCTGTAAAGCAATAGAGCATTTAACATAATGGCTTAAATTGAAGGCACTTCTTTGTTTAAAGCACTTCCATGTTTAACTGGTTTTAGCAAAGACTTTAGAAACCATTATAATGAACTTGGGCTTATTAAGTAACTGCAAAAAGGAATATGGTGTACATTTTCAGAAGAGTACAGAAACTAGACTTTGTAAATATACCGATGACTTTAAACCAGTAACATCAAATCATAACTCCTTTATCAAACAAGAATGGGGAATTAGGTGTGGCACATCAGTGATTTTTCAAATAGCTCAGGTTAACCATTTTAAGCCACTTTTTATTTTTAACAGCAATCTTTAAAATCGAGTTATTTTCTCACTAACTGAACAGACTATATTGAGCAGATATCACCTTTGTCCTGCCTTCAAGGACATCAGTTACCCCATGTCATGAGGCTCTCCACAACTACTAAGGTTGTTACATGCTATTTGGCTCCCTTACCACCTCCCCTGCTGTCCCTTGCTTCCAGCATGCCACAGCCCCCTTTTCTTTGTTCCTCCCAGTATACCACACCCTAGGAACACACTTTTGTAACTGAAAGTAGCCCACAAAAGCCTGATAAGCAAGCTTGTTTAATCCGTAAACTTTATTTTGCGCACGAACCTTAGTCAACAGGCTCTATTATGACATTCTGATAACTCCTCTCTGGTGGTGGGAACATTACCTTTATGTCTCAGCTGCTTTTTGCCAAGTACAGGCTGCACCTTGATCCAAGTGGGTAAGATGGTAGGGAACGTGGTTCCCAAATAATAAAAACCACACAGTTCAAGTAAGTTGCAGGCTTGTGACAGCTGCAGTCTCCGGGAGTGCTCCCAATAAATACTACCCATCTCCCCCATCCAGTTATAAACAATTTAAGTCATAAAGTAAAAATGGAAGACGTTGCCAACAGACCTTGGCTGGAAGTGTCAGACCCAGTTGGGCCTGTTCACTAAACTACAGAGTCAGGAAGTTTTGCCCATGCAGTTCTAGAGAGCCCTGGGCCTAGGAAGGCCTATGTGATGGAGACTCCCTCCCCAGAAAAAGAAAAGAACTGAGCTGCACACGACTAACGTGTCTTTCCTGATTTACCAGTTCTGCTTAGCTGATGTTTACCTTAAATCATCCAGCTTTCAATTTCATAAACAACCAGCTTTCTGTAACTTCATTATCTCTTCCTTCTTTAATTAGCTCAGGGGCAGAAACCATATTCATTCCAAGGCACATTATCATCGATGTCAAGAGTCTACAACATACCCCCTTTTTCTTATATATTTGTATATTGTCCCTGCTTCTCCCCCCACAGCAGGGGTAGTTTACATTCTCTTGAGTTTGTAGGCAACCTTATAAAAAGTTTTGTTGTTTGAGTGTGTATTTTAAAACTTTATATGAATTTGCCCTGGCCGGTGTGGCTCAGTTGGATGGAGTGTCATCCCTAAACTGAAGAGTTGCAGACTTGCTCTCTGGTCAGGGCACATGCCCAGGATGTAGGTTCGGTCTGGACATGTATGGTGTATGGAAGGCAACTCATCGATGTTTCTTCTCACATCAATGTCTCTCTCTCTCCCCTCCCACCTTCTTCTCTCTCTAAAAAGAAATGAAAAAAACCACAAAACTTTATGTAAATTTATTTCTTCCTCCAATATAATGCTTTAAGATCTGTTTCTGCTATTATACGTTGATCAAGTTCCTCATTTCTAAATGTGTTAGAGTGCTCCAAGGTGTGCAACCACCACATTTCACTGATTCCACAGTACAGATACCCTGGATCCTCTACATCCTCGTACATGACCCCTTACGGTCCTGGCCAGATCACAGAGCCGTGGGTACCTAATGTGATTGAGCACTGCCACTGTCCACAATGGCTACTCCAGTCTCCATTCCCTTCCACAGTGCTTCCTGTGGCTTCCTGTTACCCCACATCCCCACTAAGTAGAGAATTTTGTATTACCTACTGCCTGGCTTCCAATAGGAGTTCTGCTAATAAGGTGTCAAGTCTTCTGGATGCCTTATAACCTACATCTCAGTCTCCTAATTGTATGTTCTCTATTCAAATAAAAATTCCATTAACTAAGAGAACTGTTGTCTAAATAAAGAGTTCAGAAGCAAACCCATAAATGGCTTTCTATTTACTTAGAAACTTCTGTGCTAACAAAGATTACCCAACTTCTTGATTTCAAGATTTTTATCTCTCTTTTTTCTGGCTTTTGATGATCTCTTTGTGGTATGGAGCCATGAATTTTGTTAAAAGTCATATGACACAAACATTAAGAGAAAATGAAAAACATCTTTGAAAAGGCAAAGCCTGTCTTTCAAACAAGCTGAAATTGAATCCTTCACATATTTAACTGAATGAGAACCTTTTCTTGAGATAAAGCTTGGGAAGATAGAAGATAAAAGTCTTTAGAAAAGAAAAGTGGATAACAGTTTTTAATAGGAGTAGTCCCATTTCCTACTCATCATGAGGGCTTTTAATTTTAAACTTCATTGAGTTTCAGCATTCAAGACATTTATCAGGATAAGAATTGATAAGCTTTTATGAAATTTACAAACCACTGTGTGTAGAAGGGCTGAAGGGACCTTAGGAAAGGCCAGACACCACTGCCAAGATATTCCTGCTGTAATGCCTATTCTTTTACTTAAAAAAAAAAAAAATGAATCTCCTGTTTAAATGGAGTGGCTACACTGGTCTTTGTTTTCTTCAAATTATAAAGTCAAATCACACAGTGATGTAGGAAGAAGGAAAGAAGATGAAAATCAGACCCCAATCTCTTAGCAGAAGTGGAGAGAAATGGACCAGGCTTTTGACGGGAGAGCCATCATTTGTCTCGAGTGTCATGATTTTCCTCACTAAGTGTTCATGCGTGCCTTTGTGGATGCTCTACTCTCATTGTATCCATATCACATACGTGTTCTTTGAAACCCTCAGCCTTCAGGTCTCAATATCTGAGAGTCACATGGGGAGGCTAGAGGATGGGAGCCACTTCTCCTTGAAAGTTTTTGTTTAATGTTTTAAGCTTCCAATAGTATTTCCCAGAGATGCCAGCAGATTACCTCCACTTCCCCAGTGGCTCAGTTAGCATCAGGACAGCATCCTGGATGTTTGAGCCAATGCAGTCCAGCCAGCCTCCTCCCTGCAGAGAGGAGTAAACCAAGGCCCAAAGAGGGGGAGTAACTTACACCAAGGCACAGAGTTTGTGGAGCTAGGAACAGACTCAGCTCTCCTTGACTCATTGTGCAAGAGCCTTCCCCCTGTCCCATATATCACAAGATCATAAGAGTTGGGGACAAGGGTGGGCTGTGCTGGGCGTTGCTCCTTTTCTATCCCTTTTACTCAGCTTCCCCAGCTCTGACCACATTGGCTTGAATATCAGTAGTCATAGCCTAAAGGTCTAAAGGTCAGTTTCAGCCTTTGTAGCTCTGTGCCCTGAGCCCTAGGGCTTCCTCTCCACCTGCGGTACTCTCTGCAGGGAGCGTATTATTTAAGAAGCAGAGAGTTAGTTACCCCCTTGCTCCTCAATCTCTTTCTCTCTAGCTCTTCCTACCTCCTAGTTTTTAGGCTCAGATGGAGTAGCCAGAGGGAAACAGGGAGGCACTGGAGACTGTTAGCTGAGCCTGAGATTCAGCTCTGTGTCTTATTCTAACACTCAGGTCAGTAGTTGGTGGTTGTTATGAGTGAGGTAGAGGCTCCTTTACCTCGAGGTTCAGAACGACACTTGTTAAAGACTAGTGGGATTCCAGGAGAATTTTCCCAGAGTGTAAGGACCCTGGCTCAGCCTGCTAGAAGAGAGCTTCCAAGTTCCCTCCTCCACCTTCTTCCCCAGGCAAATGATCCAAGTCTCTGGGTTGAAGTTGGGAACTCTGATGACAGCAAAGCCTGGAACTCTCCTCCAGCAGTTGACACTTGGTCTGTCCCCTTCCTCTCAATCTCACACAAAGTTAGAGGGTGGAAAGGAGCCAGGTTGTTGTAAATGGCAGTATTTCATCTTTTCTTACAGCTGAGTAGTATTCCATAGTATATGCATACCACATCTTTTTGTCCAACCATCATAGAAGGACACTTTGGTTGTTTCCATATCTTGGCCACCACAAATAATATCTCAATAAATGTAGGGGCACATATATCTTTACAAATAAATGTTTTCAAATTTTTCAGGTAGATACCCAGCAGAAGGATTGCTGGGTTATATGGTAACTCTACTCTTAATTTTTTAGGAACCTCCATGCTGTTTTCCATAGTGGCTATACCAGTTTATATTCCCACCAGCAGTGAATGAGGACTCATTTTTCCTCCACAACTTAGAATCCTAACACTTGTTATTTCTTGTCTTGTTGATAACAACCATTCTAACAGGTGTGAGGTGTTTATTTTGATTTTGATTTGCATTTCTCTTATAGCTAGGGAAGTTGAGCATCTTTTCATATATCAATTGGTCAGTTGTATGTCTTCTTGAGAGAAGTGTCTGTTCAGGTTCTCTGCTCATTTTTTATTGTATTGTTAGGGTTTTTTGGTGTTGAGTTGTATGAGTTCTTTATATATTTTGCATATTAGCCCCTTATCAGAGGTATTGTTTGAAAATATCTTCTCCCATTTGGTTGTTTACATGTTTCTTTTGTTGTGCAGAAGTTTTTTAGTTTGATTAAGTTCTATTCATTTAAAAATTGTCACTTTTTGCAGATAGCATGATTCTTTATATAGGAAACCCTAAAGACTCCACCAGAAAACTATTAGAAACAATAAAATAAAGTAAATTTGCAGGATACAAAATCAATGCATAAAAGCCCACTGTATTCCTACATAATAGTGATTTTCAACCTTTTTAAATCTCATGGCACACACAAACTAATTACTAAAGTTCTGTAGAACACCAAAAAAATATAATTTTTTGCTGATCTGCCAAAAATAGGTATAATTTTGATTGACTTACCAAAATAGTAATTACCTACCCTTTTTGCTCTAAAGTGACTTAAAAAAAATTAGGTGTCTATACATGTATATAAGGATTTCTGGTACCAAGAATTAACCAATCAGGTGCAACCTTCTTATGCGACATAATCAAAAAGATGCAACTCTATTATATGACCTATATAGTTATAATTCAAGACAGGTATTCACACCAGAGGGCTATTGTTGTGTTAGCTGTTGTCACTTTTTTTAATTTGACAATCTAAGGGTAAAGAAGTCAGTGCCCCTAACTAAATAGTCAGGTATTGCATGTTTTAAAAATTCTTGCAGCATACAAGTTGAAAATTGTTACTGTATACTAACAATAAAATTTCAAAAAAAGAAATAAGAAACCAATTCCAGTTGCAATTGCAACAAAAAGTGTAAAATACCTAGGAATAAACTTAACAAATGGTGTGAAGGACCCATACAGTGAAAACTACAAGACATTATTAAAAGAAATTAAAGAAGACTCAAAAGAATGGGAAGATATTCCATGTTCATGGATTGGAAAGAATCAACATAGTTAAAATGGCCATTTAACCCAGAGCAATATGCAGATTTGATGTAATCATCATCAAAATCCCAATGGCATTTTAAAAATAAATTTAAAAAAAGTCATCAAATTTGTGTGGAACCACAAAACCCTACATCCAAAGCAATCCTGAGAAAAAAGAACAAAGCCAGAGGTATCACTTTCCCAGACTTCAAATTATACTATAAAGAGGCAATCAAAACAGAATGGTATGGGCAGAAAAATGGACACAGACAAATGGAACAGAAGTGAAAGCCAGATATAAGCCCACTTGTATATGGGCAAATAATTTTTAACAAAGGAACCAAAAACAAACAACAGAGAAAAGAAAGCCTCTTCAATAAATGGTGCTGGGAAAATTGGAAAGCCACCATGCAAAACAATGAAACTAGACTGCTATTTGCCACCATACACAAAAATTAATTCAAAATGTATCAGAGACCTAAATATAAGACCCGAAACAAACCAAAAAAATACATATAAGAACACATAGATACTAAACTTATAGACCTTGGTCTTAGAGAGGATTTTATGAATTTGACCCCATAGGCAGGGGAAGTGAATTCTTAGTCCAATTTTAGCAAGGACCCTGCTAAATCAGTTTAGAGAGAATATCCTACCTTTGATTGGATCACCCTTGATATCTGATCAAGTTCCTCAACCTCCTTCACCTTTGATGTTTAAGTCCTTCCCCTGTATTCAGCAAGAATTCTACCCCCCACACACAAAGAGTACTGCCACAAACGCTTAATCAGCTTCCCTGTCCCTCTTTCCCATCATTTCCCACCCTACAGCCAGTGGGGTCTTTCTAAACGGCAAATCTGAACAAGCTCCTCCACTTTCCTTGCCTCCTGTACCCTCAGATCCTGCTCCTGCCTCCCACTCTGCCTTCAGCCTCCCACTCCTGTCTCAGGCTCGCTGTTCCTGCCCCCATGAAGCAGGCTCAGTTCCTACAAAGCACCCTGTGATTTCTACTTTGGACCTTTCTCACAAGCTCTCCTCCTCATCTGACAGACGTTATTTCCCTTCCAATCACCATCTTCACCCCTCCCACACCCTCGAAATCAAGTTCTCTGTCTTTCCTCTGTGACTCTACAACACCCTGAACTTTTATTATTGCACTTATCAACTTTTATTACTTTTCCCAGAATTCTATTATTAAATCATAAGTGGAGGAGAGAGAGGAGTACCTGAATTTGCTTTCAATGTATTTCCATCACATTGTTTCACATACAGAAAATGTTTTAAATATGTTTATAAGTTGAACTGGAAAAGGGAGAGTATTCAGGAAGTAGACATCGATGAGGGGTTCAAATTTTTATCTCATTTGGTCTTCTTCCTAGAGTAACAGTCAGCATTACTAAATGTTAAAGAAAAAATTAATTAGGTTGTCAAACTGAACCACAATCTAAAGCTAACTACTGTAGAACAATACTAGGCTTGCAGTTCTGTTTAAATTCTATCTTACCTAAGCAATACAGAGTGCATATTTTATGTATAAAACAAGGTGGCCCTGAGCAGCTGTTTTCTAGCTTCATAGGAAAGCTAGCAAATATAAGCATAAATTGCAGTAAGATATGCAAAATAAGGAAAGACTAGGTGGTAAGTAAAGGGAGGGGTTAAAATGTGAAATAGCCTTGTGAGACAGCCTTCCAGAAAGATGTTCTACATGGTAAGCAGTTCTTGAATCTTAGTATGTGACATGTTGTGGATGGATCCTAACAATTCTAATTACTAATGAAAAATTACATAATCTCTTAATGAAAAATTATAATTAATGTAAAGTTTTGAGATCTCATAGGCATTATAGCACAAAAATTAAATGAAATCTCAAGAATAAAACAGGTACACATGCTCAGCATAAACATCTACATGGTTGAAGTACAATATATCAGTTCAATCTGGCTTATTTATTTTATATATATAAAATGTAATTGATAACTGCTATATTTTCATGTTTTTTCTTTTTTAAAATATATTTTATTGATTATGCTATTACAGTTATTCCAACTTTCCACCTTTGCCCTCTCCACCCAGTACCCCCCTTCCCTCCAGCAATCCCCCCTCTAGGTTCATATCCATGGGTCGTGCATATAAGTTCTTTGGCTTCTCCATTTCCTAAACTATTGTTAACATCACCATGTCTATTCTGTACCTACTATTTATGCTTCTTAATCCCTGCACCTTTTCGTCCATTCTCCCTTTGCACCTCCCAGTTGATAACCCTCCAAATTATCTCTGTATTTATGATTCTGTTCCTGTTCTGGTTGTTTCCCTAGTTTTGTTTTGTTTTTAGACTCAGTTGTTGATAGTTGTGAATTTGTTGCCATTTTAACATTCATAGTTTTGATCTTCTTTTTCTTAAATAAGTCCCTTAAACATTTCATGTAATAATAGCTTGGTAATGATGAACCCCTGTAGCTTTACCTTGTCTGGGAAGCACTTTATCTGCCCTTCCATTCTAAATAATGGCTTTGTTAGATAGAGTAATCTTGGTTGTAGGTCCTTGCTTTTCATCACTTTGAATATTTCTTGCTAGTCCCTTCTTACCTACAAAGTTTCTTTTGAGAAATAAGCTAACAATCTTATGGGAACTCCTTTATAGGTAACTCTCTGCTTTTCTCTTGCTGGTTTTAAGATTCTTTCTTTATCTTTAACCTTTGGCATTTTAATTATGATGTATCTTGGTGTGGTCCT
>VMDR010024141.1:0-15185 GCA_007922815.1 Macrotus californicus | reverse complement strand
AAACACCTGTTAAATTTTGATTAGGAGTACTTGGAAATTATGGATCAATCTGAGGAGAACTGCTTTTCTACACTATTACCATCTAATTCATGGCCATACTGTATGTTACACTGAATTGGGTCTTTTTCAATTTCTTTCAATAATGTTTTATGGTTTTCCCTCTTATACACTTTTGTTAGATATTTAATTTTTTGATGTTACTGTAAATAACACTGTATTGATTTTTATTTTCTAATTATTAGTATTTTATGAGTATAATTTACTGTTGTATGTTGACTGTGTACCTACTAACTTGGATAAATTTATTAATTGATTCTAATAGTTTATCTTTTGCATTTTCTATGTGCATTCTCATGCCTCCTCTTTGGTTGGTATATATTTTATTTCTTTTTCTTGTCTTATTGCATTGACAGGACTTCCAGGAGAATGTTAAGGGAAAATGGCCATGAGGCTACTCTTATCTCCTGACATATCATTATCTTAAGAAGAAATTTTACGGTATTTCATGAGGTATGATGTTTGCTATAAATTTTCTTTGAAGATACTCTTTATCATATGGAAAAATGTCCTTTTATTTCTATTTCTGCTAAGAGGAATTTATTGTTTTGTTTCAGTCATGAATGGTTGTAAATGTTTTTATTTACTTTTTTTTTGCATTTATTGAAATGGCTACATGCTTTTCCCCTTATTTCTATTAGCGTAGTGACTTACAGTGGTTGATCTTTGAGTGGTAAATCAACCTTTCATTCTTGGTTTAAACCCAATTTCGTGAGGATACATCATGCTTTGGGTTCAACTTGCTACTTCTTCATTTAGTATGTTTGTGTCTTTCTGTTCACAAGAAAGAACTTTAATTTTTTTTATGTCTTTGTCAGTATTGCTGTCAAAATTATGATGGCCTCATAACATGAGTTGGAAGATATTCCCTTTATATCGAGACTAAAAAAGCTTGTGCAAGATTGAAATTGTTTCTTCTTAAACCATTTAGAATGATTCTCTTTTGAAGCATTTGGGCCCAGAGTTTTTGTGTGAAAGTTTTTAATCTTAATATCAATCTTTTTTAAAAAGTAGATAATAGCATTATTCAGATTTTCTATTTCTTTATTTGTATCAATTTTGATAAAATATTTTTGAGTCTATTTATCTAATTATGACATTAATCATTATGAAGTTGTCCGTGACCTCCTATTACTGTAATTTAATATGTGTAGTGATCTTCCCTTTTATTCTTGATATTAGTAATTTTTTCTAACATTTTTCTTCTTGTTTTTTTGTTTGTTTAGTATTGCTAGGGATTTATAAATGATACTAGTGTTTTTTAAAAAACAACTTTTGCCTTTTGTATTTTCCCAGTTGAGTATTTGTTTTTTATTTCATGAGTACTGCTCTTTTTTTTAATGCTATTTCCTTCCTTTCTCTATATTTAATTTGTTCTTCTAGATTTTTTGAATTGAATGTTTAGATTACTGATCTTTAGCTTTTTCTCTCCCTCTGCAAGTAAATGTATTTGACTTTAAAATTTTCCCTTTAAACACTACTCTTTCTACATTGTACACCTGCCACTCATTTCCAAATATTTTCTAATCTCCTCAATTAAAACTTTTGATTTTTATCTCTGCAGTGTAGTGAGAGCACTAAAAACTGTGTGCTGCTATTTTTTTTGTTTGTTTTGTTTTGCTTTCATGCTTGTGCCAAAAATCACCCTATTCCCCCCAGGGCTTATGGGACTCACGTCAGAGTATCTCCCTTCTCTCTAGAATCCTGACTGAATCTTCAAGGATTCAGGATCTAGAATCCTCAAGTCCTGGCTGCATTGGTTTCTTTCTGTAATGTTCAAAGAGTTCTTTCTTTCTTTCTTTTTTTAAATACACATTTTGCCATTGTTCCTGGCAGAAGATGAGTCTGATCCAGACTACTCCCTCATAGCCAAAGGTAGTTCATTCAGTCCCCTAACCCCAGTTTAAATTTTACAGTAAAATATCTTTTACTTCTGCATATGTAATAGCACATATTTGTTGAAGTTAATATCTAGAGATTGAGAATTGAGATTATTTTTGAAACTATTTAGTTTAAAAATTAGTAGTCATATATTTCCCTCTTCTTTATGTGTCTCAATACAATTGTGTGTGCATTATTTCAATATCTGATTTTTATCACTTACAAAATAGTAAATTTTTTTGAACGATTGCTGTGAAGAAACTGTTTATTTTTTGGCAAAAGGGAAGCATCGGGTATTAATCGCTTTGGTTATTTCATCAGACCTATGTTCTCTTGTTGCGTTTGCCAGCTTGATAATGGCTGTGGAGGCAGTGATGGTTGAGAACTCCTGCTAACGAGGCTAACGCTTTTGCGAGATAGTCTCTGATTCACGTCTGTAGGTCATCGCTTTCAAATAGCTCTCACTTGTGTTACATTGCAAATATGTTCTCATTGCTGAAAACATTTCTGACTGCCGATGGTGGCTCAGTAGCATCATCTTTCTGTAGAAAGGACAAACTCTAACAATTTTTAGTACTATGTTACTTTTGCAAATGTCTCCGTCACACAACTGGTGATTTATTCATCATGAAATGGGTGGCTTATGATGTGGTCCCTTAGCCATAGGGTTCCATTTGTGATTATTTCTTCAATTCATTAACTGGGAAAGAAGACCTGTTGTGCTAACGTTTTATGCTCTCGCTGACAAGCAGCACTTTGTCCAGGCTGGTGTGAATTCTACCTCTTAAATTGTATCAGATGACTTTTCCCTTGTTGAGTTTTGCAGCCTGGCCCCTCCCTGGAGGCTCTGGACTCTGGACTTTGATTCTTTGAGTGCCTTCTCCTAACCCATGCTTTTATCCAGGTGAGCTCAGGTTATGCTGAACCTCAAGGGCAGCCTTGAAGTAGAAAAGGGATGCAAAGATAATACCTTGCAGTTTGAAGGATGAAGGGAAAGAGAGAGTCAGGCTATCCTACCAGCTTGGCTTGGGGCTGAAAGAGGAATTCTATTCCGGCTCCATGTGTGCTAAGACTAGACGGTAATGAGACTTGTTCAACAGGTCATTCAGGAAAAGCATTTTCTCAACCACACCAAACAGCTTTAGGTCTTTCTTAGGAAGTGATATCAGAGCCACTTTCTTTTCCTTCAATTGAGAAAACTGATTCCCTGGGCCAGCTATGTCCCTCCCCATCATCTTTCATCCAGTTGGAGCTGTGAGTGGCAGATCACCGTGGGAGCAGCGTGCACCCAGAGTGATTAAATACAGCTGGACAGAGAAGACTTATGTGCTGAAGAGAGGCATGACATAGAGGAGAGCCTGCACTGTGTAACTTCGAGGATTATATCATTTTTCCCCTCTAAAATAACTGTTATTCTCGATTTGAATCAGATCTGACGGAGAGCACATGAATTGCTCCAAAACCTCATGCATCCTTGCCACTATCCAAGCCAAAATCAGAGCTGGTAATCGTGACACAGAGCAACTAAAAAGGATGGATTGTCAGGATGAAAAGAGGAGAAAAATCGTGATTAGACAAACACGAGTAGTGTCTTAGTCTGTTCAGGCTGCTACAACAGACAACCATAGATGGAGTGGCTTAAACAACAGAAATTTATTTCTCACGGTCCTGGAGGCTGGGGAGTCCAAGATCAAGGTGCTAACACATTCAGTCTCTGGTGGGAGACCCACTTCCTGGTTCATAGATGGCCATCTTCTCACTGTGTTCTCACATGGTAGAAGGGAGAAGAGAGCTCTTTGTTTCTTTGTTGTTGTTATTGTTGTTTTTAATAACATCACTAAATCCCATTCATGAGGACTCTATTTCTATCTCTTAATGTCATTGTATTGGGAGTTCAGATTTCACCTTACGCTTTTGAGGAGATACGAATATTCAGTCCATAGCAGGTAGGCTATGAGTTGCTTTGTTGAACTGTTTTAGAAAGAGAAATGGTGCCTTAGGAAGGTCATAGTCAGTGATGACAGTATGAAAAGTGGATCAAAGAAGCCAGTGGCAAATGGCACCTGACTAGGTATGGACAGAGCGAAAAAGGAAAGGAGGGGATGCCGCATTTTATTACCTGTTGGTTCCCAACATTTCTAAGAATTGGGTTACTTGATTATGAAGCAATGTTAAAGCCATTTGGATTTATATGGAGGATCATCAACATCTAAATAGGAAATGCATGGTTCCTCTCATGTAGGTGGTGTTCGTCAAGCATCCATTTACTTCTATAGTTTCCTAAACAATTTAGCTAAAGACTCTAGCTCCAATTCCTTCTTCCCCTGCCTACACAGTTGTCAATTTTTTATTTATAACATAAAGTGACATTTCCCAAGGTCCTAATAGCTTTAATAGTTGAAGCTCCGCTTTTGTGAAGCCTGAGGTTTTGTGACTTCACACCCAGTTTAAATATTGAGTGACGACACATCAGTACTAAGTGACTTAAAGACCCTTCTGTTTATTCCAGCTATGATAGAAACTGCCATGTGCTTCACATCAGACTTCATTTTCTCCAAGTGGATTGCCAACACCTTGAAGCTAGAGATCACAATTGCCTTTTGGTGTCTCTTGTGATAATTGATATCACAACAGTGCCAGTCAATTCAAAAGAAAGATGACACAGGTTGCCTGTTTTAAGAGGGCAATTTGGGTGTAAGCAGGGCAGATTTAGTTGTGTCAAAGTGAAGCTTGCTGATGGAGGGCAATTCACAAAGCCTGGTGTCAACTGTTTTCTTTTGGCAGGTCACCAACTTCCCTCAGATCTCAGCTTAGCAATTATAAATGCTAATTACTTTGAAGTTTATCAATCCACCTAAAGGCAAAAGCAATCATCTGATGAATAAGATTATCACTCATGTCAAGCATCATTAATGTGTCTTCACCCATCAGGATATATGTGCAGCTCAGTCGAGAGGAAAGAAACTTGTATTAAGTGAAAAACCTGGATCCTAAGACTTCATCATTTACTTGCCCAATACCCTTAGGTGAAATCATTGATCTTCTCTGAGCCCCTTTCCACTTCTAAACTATGGAATAATCCCTAAGCAACTCTATAAGATTGTTAAAAGAGCCAGAGAGAACATCTAATTCACCCTCTACTTTTATAAACAAGAAAACAGGGACTAAAAGAATTTCATTTACTTAAACTACACCTCCAAGTTTATAGACTTGAAAATTCAATGTGTTTTGCACGAGGTCACAGAAGCTCTGTTCTGAAGACCAAAGTTGTAATACAGAAACTTTAGCATATTTTACTACATTGAATATTTTAATAGCGTATTGACAAAGAAGGGTGGTAATGAAGCCTCTATTTTCCAATGAGGAAACTAAGGCATGGGAAAATCAAAAGATTAGTTGAAATCAGCTATCAAGGAATAAGAGTTAGATTTTTAATATACCTATTCAGTCGTGTCTCCATGAGAATATACTATAAGGGGATGTTGTTTTCAATAGGGACTAAATTTACCTGTCACTGAGTGGCAAAATAGGATACTGGAATGAGAACAAGGTCTGGAGGCAGGCAGACCTGGGTTCCAAACCTGGACTCACCCCTTACTGGCTGTATCACTCTGGATAAATATTTAACATGCTGCATATGGAATTCCTCAGGTAAAAAGTGGAGATATAGCTAATTAGTAATAATACTATTGAATATTTACGGAGCATTATCACACAATAGTTACTGCTTTAATAGTTTTATTGTTGTTGTTTTGATCATTTTAAATGTGTTAGCTCTGTGACCCTAGAACAGGATTTTTGTCAAAATTGTTGTGAAATCAAATACGAGAAGCACCTGCTGGAGATTTCTTCCTCTTCAACACCACAGGTGAGCTTTTTACTCGTGCTGGTGACAAATATATGCTGGGACAATCTCCTAGTCTTTCCACTGGGAGCCCATTTAAGGAGTAGGGGGACAGGAAGGGAAAGGTATGTAATTGATTATTTCATATCTATCACAATTTGAAGACAAATGATTGATTTTCAGCTTTTTTTCCAAGCATTAATGACAACCATGCTCTGGTCTGACATTATGGTCATCTCTACCCAACCTGAAAGAAATTTTATTTATTGCTTGTGTGTGTTTTAAACTTATGTTGTTGATATTCGTCCACAACTGAGCAAAAATGTTTTTCCTCCAAGAACTATCTTCTGACTAAAATTCAGGCAAACTCTACCCATTATACAAGCACAGATCATTTGATTCTTGTCATTTTATCTGGTAACAACCATAAGGAGAAGAACTAATTCTCACAGGAGTTTTTTTCCTGAAGAAATTATATCCTATAATCAAAATCAAAGTTGACTGTCCAATTAGAAAAGGAATTTAGGTCAAGAATGTGAACTAGCAGTTTCAAAGTACAACCACATATATGGTTTAGAATGACTGTTGAAAACAAACTCTCTTTGCTGTCCTATTTACCAGAAGGTCTTTTGGCTGTTTCTGTAAATTCTTACCTTGTTGCCAAAGAGTGATTTGAGGTTCAAAAGCAGCTGGAGAATAGAGCTATTATTTCTGTGACTTTTCATTAATTCTGGGCCTTATGATGACTGAACATCTTTCTTTCCCTAAGCTCAGAGACATTGTTTACTGAGCTGCTATGCTAATTTGTACTTTGGAACAAAGCGTGAGCTAATACTTACTTCAGAGATGGTGCAAATGAATTGGGTAGAAGCAATAGTATCCAGATCTTGTAGATTTGGAGCTTGTCAAAACTTCCCTAACAAACTGTTGGATGATAACTCTTAAATCTATAGCTTTAGTCACAACTTCTCTTCTGAATTCTAAATATATTATATTAACCATGCATGATATATTTACCTAGAAGTCTCAGAGCATCTCAAATTCAACTCATCCTATGTGTATTCATAATATTCCCCTCCAAATCTGTGACTCCTTCAGTATTCTGTATCTTGATGTGCAAGCCAAAACTTGACTATCATTCTTAATTCCTCTTTTCCATTCAGCATTTATATACAATGAATCTCTCTTGACCATCAGTTCTACTTCCAAAATGTCTTTGAATCTGCTCACTCCTCCAACCACTATCCTCATTTTCTCTCTCCTGGATTATTGTCATAGCTTACTAATGCATCTGCCCATCTCCAGGGTAACCACTTTCCATTCCACCCACTGAACTGCTGCCAGAGTGTGTTTTCTGAATAACAAATCTGATCTTGTCACTCACACAATTAAAATCCTCCAGTGGATCTCAGCCACTTACAGCATGAAAATTCACACTCCTGAGCATATCCTGCAAAGACTGTTTTTGATCTGGCTCCTATGTCTCTCATTCACAACCCGAGACTATTCTCCCTGAACTTCTCATAGTT
The DNA here is from genome assembly GCA_007922815.1 of Macrotus californicus. NCBI lineage: Eukaryota > Metazoa > Chordata > Mammalia > Chiroptera > Phyllostomidae > Macrotus > Macrotus californicus. The sequence goes on along the minus strand of VMDR010024141.1, from coordinate 7,874 downwards.
TGGCCTCATGTAGTGCTCTCTTGTGTTTCCTTGGTTTTGCACATGCAGTTCCCATGCCTGAAACACCCTTTCTGCCTTACCCTCAAAACTCCTATTCATAGTTCAAGTGGCACCTGTTCCGGGCAGCTCTTCCTATGCCCTTCCGTGCATATTCTGAGTAACAATATACACAACCCTCTAGTAGTTTTTACTTCATTACATTTTAATTCATTGTTTATATATTAGTTTTCCCTTTCTCTCTGTGCATTCATTTGAGCATTCTTTGTATTCCCTGCATCTATCAGAGCACTTGGCAGTGGATAGGAACTCAGTACATGTTTGCTGAATATGAATGAATACCCAGGCAGCTGGTTTCGGTCAAAGCACAGCAACCCTGGGCATGCAACTTAATGTCCTTTGAGACTTTGTCCTCATTTGCAAAACCAGGGACAACAAGACCTATCTTCTTGTGATGCTGTAAGAATTAAATAAGATATCAACATACTCTGTAAACTATAAATTAATATATTCATTTAATTGCATCATATGATCGTATAATTATTGTGACCCATTACACACTGAATAATACTCCTCTAAAACTGATTTATTAATACCTGTAACACACAAGGACATTTCCCAGAAGAGCCAAGGCCTTCCTTTTATATCCATCTCCCTTGCTTTGTTTCCTCCTGCTATTTATACACATACTCTTTCTGTTACAGGCACCGTGTCTGGTGTCCCAAGTTTGCTACCCACTTTCACACCTGCATGACTTTGCTTATGCTGTTTTCCTAGTCAGAATGTCCCTTCCCTGCTCTTCTGGTGAGTGTATTCTCCAAAGTCTGACTCCAGAGTTTGATACTCTTCCAAGTCATCCCTGTCTTTATCCAAGTAAGACTGATCCTCTCTTCCCTCAGCCTCTAAATACTTGGTATATTCTCTTATGACTTGCATCACTGTATATAGTTTCTGTTTATGTATTTAGTTTTCTACCCTCTACTGTGAACTCCTTGAGATATTATCTCACTTTCCTAGGATTGTTATTATCATTTCCCTGTGATTGCCCCCTGCCAAGTGTGTCTCACTGAAATCCCCAAACTAAGAGTTTATAATAAACCCAAGAAGCTGCCTTTCTTTACATAATTTTGATCACTGGCAAATCCTAGTTCAGTTTTTGTCTCTCAAGGAGCTACTTATAAAGTTAGACAGTTGGTAAAGCAGATCTAATTTGAACTCAGACATTTTTAACTGGTGTGATCATGAGTCATTGCAGAGTATATGCAAGAGACCAAGCGAGCTTTGTGTAAAGTGACCTGAATCAGAAGTTTTCTTCTTTCAACTCTGAGCATGTGATGGGAAAAAGAAAGGAAATAAATATCAATACGAGCCAAGAAAGGTATTGATATAAAAATACTTTTCGGATCCATTAATTGAATCATACAAATTTCTCTTTAATGATGTTGCTGTTTGTCATGTTAATCCATGTACAATATCTCAGAATAAATGAACACTTATCTGTCTGAAAATAGAATAGCAATATTTAGCTATTCATCCCACTGTCCTGCTGCTAAGGGCCCTACCACTTCACCTAGACAAAGACTAGCAGTTGGGGGAGGGAGGGACAGGGGAAGGCCCAAATCAGAAGGAAAAATGATGCAGCACTAAAGGCTACTAGACATCTCAGTCTCTAGGATAAAATGAATTGTCTCTTTCTGTCCTCCACAGTACATGATAGAAAACATCTTTCACCCAGATCTATAATCCATTCTTTAAAGTTCAATTAAGGGAATTTTCTTTGAAAAATGACTGGAAAATTGAATATCACATGGCAGATGTATTATAATAGTTACGGCAGTTCATCTTCTACTTAAGATTTGCAAGTACATTGAATTTACTGGGTTGGCTGAAGAGTCTGTTTAGTTTTTTTCTATAAAATAAAAGACACATTTTTCATTTTCACCAATAACTTTATTGATTTGGATATTTTGAGCATGTCAGCTGTCTCCTGCATGGTTTGACATTGACATTGATTGCTCTCAATGGATGTCTCGATTTGATCTCCATCAACATCAACTGGGCTGCCCAACCGTGGAGCATCGCCCAGCAAGAAATCTCCAGCATGAAACTTCACAAACCACCTTTGACAGGTTCAGTCAGTCACAGCACCATCTCCATACACTGCACAAATCATTTTTTTTTTGCATTTTAGCTGCATTTTTACCTTTCTTGAAATAATAAAGCATAATATGCCAAAAAACATTGCTTATTTTCTTCCATCTTCAATATTAAAATGGCTATACGAAAATTCACCAATTTTGATAAGTTCTTTTTGAATGCATGCTGATAGGACAGCTGTCACAATACAATATAACAAAATTGTTCTGAATGACGTTAAAGACAACTGAGCACTCCTAGAACCATCTTACAGAAAAAAACAAACATTTTGGCCAACCCAATATGTCTACATGAAGCCATACAATCAACCATTGTTTTCCAACTTTTTTGTGTATAAGAAATGATATTTTACAATTGATTTTATAGGTCAAGTAGTTAATACAAACACTGCTTTTAAAAAAAATTTCCACCCTTTAGCCAATCAGTATGTAATTATAAATGCATTTGAACTCCATTTACTAAAATAAATAATAAAGTTTAGAGGGGTAAATGGGCCAGAGAAAATCAAACAAATAGAGGAAATAAACTTTGGTTTTAATAGAAATAAAATTGAAGAATTATTTTTTTAAACCCACGCAAAAACAATGTCTGCTCTGCCAAATGTGGCTTGAGGTTGGCTCATTCATTCATCTGTTTGTTTAGCATGTGGTTACTGAGAAGCTACTTAAATTATGTTATTTGACCCAGGAGATGCTTATTAAAGAGTAATGTGAGGACAAATTTGATATAATTCAATGGTTCTACATTTTATTCTCCAAGCCCTACCTCCATGAAGTATTCCAAATGTGAAAGGATAAGTAGCCCAGAATTTATCAATATGAATGTTCTTAGGAAGAGTAGTTTTTAATTTGTTCATAGATCCTTTGGATTGATTACCAAATACTGAGGGACAGGATGTCAGCCCTCCCTTTCCTAATTCTGAAGGAATCCTGTGGAGCGCGAGGTGGAGTATAGATGCGCTGCTCACATGTGACCAACATAATCTGCCCACTGCCCCAAGGCTCCTCTTTCCTGGCTCCTGCTCTTATGGCCTGTGTGTGTGGGTTTCCCTCTGCCTCATTATCTGCGGCTCCTCTGAGGTCTTTCTGCGAACCTGTGCCATAGCCAGACACATCCAGACATCATTCCTCACTCCACAGTGTTACTGCTCTTTCCTTTTAGGGTATAATCTGCTTAGTCATGTGTGGTAGACAGGAGAGTGGCCCTCCAAAGATGAGCACAATTACATCCTATGAGTTATATCCCAGAACCTATGAATATGTTATATTCCATGGCAAAAGGAAATTTAGGTTGTAGACCAAATTAAGAAGGCTAATTCTTTTTTTTTAATATTTTATGTATTTATTTTTAGAGAGATGGGAAGGGAAGGAGAAAGAGAGGGAGAGAAGCATCAATGGGTGGTTGCCTCTCAAGTGCCCCCTACTGGGGACCTAGCCCACAACCCAGGCAGGTGCCTTGACTTGGAATCAAACCGGCGACCCTTTGGTTCACTGACGTGCACTCAATCCACTGAGCTACACCAGCCAGGGCAAGATGGCTAATTCTTAAAATAAAGATTATCCCAGTGGGCCTAATATAATCACCAGGGTTCTTAAATGGAAGAGGGAGGCAAAAGATGTCAAAGTGATGCAATGTGAGATGTACTTGACCTACCATTGATGGCTTTAGAAGGAATGTGGATGGCCTCTAGAAGCTAGAAAGGGGAAGGTAGCATATACTCCACCAGAGCCTTCAGTAGGAGCGCGCCCTGCTGACACCTTGATTGTTGCCCTGTGAGACTCTTCTCAGACTTCTGACCTACAGAACTGTAAAATCAGAATATTTTGCTGTTTTAAGCCACCACATTTGAGGGAACTTGTTGTTGCAGCCATAACAATATAATGCAGCATCTCTGTGATGATGTCCTGTCTGTCCACAACCTTGGGAAATGGGATTTCCGTACTGTCTCCCAGAGCAGTGGTCCCCAACCTTTTGGGCACCAATGACTGGTTCCTCGCTCACCTGCTGCTCACCTCCTGTTGTGTGGCCTGGTTTTTAACAGGCCAAGGACCACTACTGGTCTGTGGCCCAGGGGTGGGGGACCCCTGTCCTAGAACACTCGTGTATCTGACTTTGAATTTTGGTGACTCTTTCCCCAGACTGAAGGGCATGTTGACTTTCATACATCAGTGCCTTTTAGAAGGGAGGGATGGATCCCACAGAGAAATGCTTGTGCCATTGGTCTTATACTAATTTTATTTTATAAGTGCCCAGATATTCCAGACGGGTGTGTGGAGAGTGCTGCGTGGGGAATTGACCGTGCACTGTCTCACTTGTACCTGAGTCTACTTCTCCCTTTCATACATAGGCCAAGGTGAGCATCAGGCCCTATTTGTCAGTGCTTTTTCCTTTGAAGGGACCCAGGTCTTTTGGTGGAGTCTGGCTCCTCTTCCCCGCCTCCACCCCTTCATCAGCCATGTCTGCATATCAAACACTAATGGTGAACAGGTTCTGTGCTCTTTCTGGTGACATTGTGGAGTTCCAGGGAAGTCAGGCGTGTAGACGGACCAGTGTTTCTCTGAATTACCACATATTCTGTGATGAGTAAGTGGTTTCCTAAGCATTCTAGACCAAAAAAACAGTTGTCTATGCTTGAGCATTGCTTCATCAGCCCTAGAATAGCCAGTACGCACTGTCACACCAAATTAAATATCAGATGGCCCCTGTCCTCAAGGAGCTTAGGTAGCTATTAGGTAGATACACACAATTGATCTTTCTGGCTGTAGATATTCAGTCGGTGTGCACTGGTACTTGCATAGCTGGATATGTTCTGATTGGCCAAGGCCTTTGTCATATTGGCTATTATGTGTTTTGAATGTGAGGGAAGAGTGAAATTGAGCCTAACTCAACTTCTGGGTGGAAAAAGCCCGTTGAGAGAGAAGAGTCAGAACTTTGAAGAATTAGTAAGAGCTCCTAAGCAGCAGAAAGAGAATTCCAGGGCAAGGGCAAAGGTAAAGATTCAAATCACTGTATAATTGTTCATTGTGTATGGAGAGTATTAAAGAGTCTAAAGTGACTAGGGTGCTAAGTAAGTGTCTAGGGGAGCCAGAGTGCTCTAGATGAATTATCTCTACAGTAATTAGGTTGCACGTTTATTTTTAAGTTATTGTATTTATTTTTAGAGAGAGGGGAAGGGAGGGAAAAAGAGAGGGAGAGAAACACCGATGTGTGGTTGCCTCTCACATGGCCTCCACTGGGGACCTTGTCTGCAACCCAGGCATGTGCCGTGACTGGGAATCGAACCAGAGACCCTTTGGTTCATAGCCCGTGCTCAATCCACTGAGCTACACTAGCCAGGATAGTTTACATGTTTTTTGAAACACTGAACAATGTAATAGTTTGCTTAAAATATTTTTTGGTTGTTGGAATAAGTGTCTCTGGTACCTTTTTTCTCCAATGTTTCTCATTTTGGGGTACCACGAGTTAGTCCCTCACATGGCTTGAACCATTACTGATTTTTAAAATGGATTTTTAGTTTAATGTTGCTTTATACAATTTTAAATTAATTGCTGGACTATTTATTTCTTCCTTGTGCTATTTGTAATAGTTGAAAACACAACCTAAATATCCATCAGTAGCAGGAATTATAATGACTACTTGGGAGCATGGTTAGTCTGTATGCAAAATCCCGCATCTGGACATAAGACACAACATGGTCTTGAACTTGAATTTAGCCTCTCTAAGTTTATATTTTTCACATTTATAAAGTGACATTCTTAATATGTGCCTCAGAATTATTGAGGGTTAAAACAATTAAAACTAAAATTTGCCACAGTGCCCATCACACAGTAAGTTCTCACTCATTAAAAAGTAATTGTTTTCAACATTAGTTTCTACTACATTTTCCTTATTCAAAGAAACAATGAATTATTACTGAAAAAAACAAAATAATAATAGAGGAACATAAAGAAACATTAATCCCACCTATTCAAAGGTAACTTCTATTAATAACTTGCTGGATGTTATCTAGATCTTTTTATATAATTTTATATAGTCTCACATATTACTGATTTCTTTTGTAAAATGAGATGATATCATATGTGCTACATTATAACCCACTAAAGTTAATTTAGGCAAACCACCATTTGATGAACATTTATGCTATCCCAACTTTCTGTTATATGGCACTGCAAAACAAACAAAATCAGTTACAAATTAAAAAGCACTAAAGATTCTAAAAATTGACACAAACTTTAATACACAAAGACTAGCAGAATAATGCACAATTGGCCAATACCTTAAAACTGATTTGGTCATTACTTAAATTTCTTTTTCACATGATGCTGCTTTCTTTACATGAAAATGTCCTTAGAAATATTTTATTTAGTTAAATCGCTTCTGGCTAAGTCATGCGCTACCAGAAATACGAAACTATGGAGGCACGAAGATATGAAGGCAAGAATGGCTTGCATGCCGTGTTAAAGAACTTGACCATGGAGGATGAAGAATCTTAAATAGTTTTTAAAGCAGAGGCTGAGGAGCGACTATTTCCATTTTAGACCTTGCCAGATAGAGGCTTGGAAAGAGTTACTTAGGGATGGAAATCACCTTCAGATGGGGGTAAGGGCTGTGAGTTACACCATAAGTTCAAGTTGCCTTGAATCCTTTCTGGACAAGGTTAAGTAAGACATAAATAAGTATTAACCAGTCCAAATGGATCAAGTCTCTTTTCTGCCCTGTAGGAATTCCTTTTTCTGTTGTAAAATGTGTTACACTAATAAACTCTGGATACCTGTTGCCCCCATTAGTATTCTAAAGATGAAGGGGAAAAATAAATTAGCTGTTACTCTATTTATGAACTGCACTGACTGCAAAAGGAAATGGTTAATGCCTCCTGGCTGCAGGGAGGCACTTATCTCCAGTGACATGTCTAAGAGTTATATTCCAAAGCAGATACTCTCTGAGGCTCGTTGCCGCTTCCACTTCGATTGCATCTGAAACAGGGAACTGTGTAGAATGTTTCAGACTTGCTTAGAGGTTTTGGACAGTTTGATTTAATGGCATCCCTGAAATATACATGAAACAAAATACCCGGGATCTTTTAATCCCCAGTGACAGGTCTGAATGACCAACATTTGGGCCACAGGGGCACAGGAACATTGTCCGTAATCAGTGCTGTGAATATGCACGCCTACCTGATTCAGCCACTGGACTCAGCTTGGTACCAGTGCCTTTGTTTTACATTCATTAAAATTCCTATCAGGACACAAAATGCTGAACATCACCCAAAACAAAACAAAACAAAACCAACCAACTAAAAAAAAAGCTTAGGCGCAGATATAGCGATGTTGGTTGATGAGGAAACAAAACAAACCATTTATATATTGCTTCTTCTTCTTTAGCTCATTGGTAATTTTTATATTAGAAGCTTTGTGGCAGCGATAAAACCCCTCCAGTATTTTTCTGGCTTATTCTCTCTTCCTCATGAAGATACACTGAAAAAGAGAACAAAAATGATTGGAAGATGTTCAGTCTTGTGCACTCATTCTAAAGGTTCAGATATAGTGGGGTATCTTATCTTTCATTTCACTTCCCATATTTTGATCATTAAATCTTTTAAAAATATAATCTTACTGCGTGCAAGTTTAAGAAGCATATTGAGGCTAAAATAGGTGTTTTATTTCTAGAAATAAGATAAACTTCTACTAACCATATGTTATACAAACATACAGAGTTTAGCC
>VMDR010024140.1:0-15190 GCA_007922815.1 Macrotus californicus | reverse complement strand
TGTACCACAGTTTTTTGATCCACTCATTGACTGATGGGCACTTAGGTTGCTTCCAGCACTTGGCTATTGTAAATTGTGCTGCTATGAACATTGGGGTGCATAGGTTCTTTTGGATTGGTGTTTCAGGGTTCTTAGGGTATAATCCCAGCAGTGGAATTGCTGGGTCAAAAGGCAATTCCATTTTTAGTTTTCTGAGGAAGTTCCATACTGTTTTCCACAGTGATGCCACTTAAATTTTACTGAATGCAGATCACTGCCAATGACCATCACCCTCAAGGCTTATCCAGCACCCCTCCTATATGCTCTCATCACACCCCATATCACTTTCCACATTGTATCGTGGTCATTTGCTTTCTCATTTCTGTGTTTTGCTAGAATTTAACCTCCATGATGACAGAAACCATACCTGTCTTGTACACAGAAAAAAGATCTGCATTAGTTGTCTGTTACTGCATCAAATTACCCCAATTTGGGTGCTTAAAACAACAAACATCTATCAAACATCTATTATCTCACACAGTTTCTGAAATTCAGGAAACCAGGAGTATGTGAATGGTGTGACTCCAGCTCAGGGTCTCTCTTGAGATGCTGGCAAGGGCTGTAGCACCGGAAGGCTTGATGGGGACTGAGGACTTGGTTCCAAAATGGTTCGCTCACATGGCTGTCGGCAAGAGGCTTCCACTGTTTCACCACTTGCATGTCTTCATTGGGTTGCTTGAGTATATATCTCCATGACATGGCAACTAGCTTATCCCGGGGAGAGCAAAGCAGGGACATAACAGAGATGCAATATCTGTTTTAATCCCCATTTTATACATAAGGAAACACAGAGAAGTCAGGAAAGGTGTCCAGAGTCACACAATCAGTTAGTGTAAGAGGCAAGATTTTAACCAGGCAGCTGCTGCTTCCAGAGCTCTTGCTTTTAACTATTATGCTATATTGCCTCTCTAGGTAAATCAGTACACATTGCTGGTTAAAAGAAACATGCTTTCCTAAACTGGCTCATTTTTGGTTCATTTCTACTGTGTGCCAAACACTGCATTAGACACTTCATGAGACATTTCAGCAGTGTGCATGTTACTCCCAAGAAAAATTTTGAGATTCCGGGACATCCATGGCTTGGAAGAAGTTCAACGAAAGTCCTTTGTCCTTTGTTTCATGATCCAGTTCCACAGGAAGGGCCCCATTTCTCTGGGGCGGTCAGCTGAGCTCAGCTACCTCAGGCCTCTTGGGCCGGCAAGCCCAGCATCATCACTGTTGACTAAGGTGGTCTGTTCACCCCTCAGCACCTCCACCACGGGGGGGATGAGGCCAGGACCTGGGTGTGCAGAGAGAGGCTGACAGCTGTGGTTTGGGTCCGATGATTTCACTGGAGAACCATTTTACAGCTGCCTTTCCCGGGCGGTCAGAACTCTTGAAGTGAAATCACCAGCGAGGCGCCAGGCACAATGGCACCCTTGTAGGATGTAGCTTGTGATCTCATGGGTCTAAAAACACCAAGCCACAACCCCTGCCCCAGCCCAGCCCCACCCAGGTGCAGCCCACTGCAGCCTGCAATGGCCATGAACTGGTACTAATCTCCTCCAAACCAAAGCTTGGAATAGATGAGAAACAGTCAGCAATATTCCTTGTACAGGAAATTTTCAACTCTCTCCTCGGGTTAAATATCATAAAGGGAGAATCTGAACGTCCTTCCACTGAATTACTATTCACTTTAATCTGAATATAGGAGTTATTCCTATTTTAGTACAACGCATACACTAAAGGACAATTCTTTATTCTTTTATAAAACCTTTTTATCAGTTTATAAAGAGAGGATTTACGATTACATACACACCGTACAGCAGGTGATGTGAGTTACATCAGCAGGAAAGAACAGAAACCAGGACTGGCGGAGTGAACGGCGCCAGGAGCAAGGCGAACACAGAAAACGGGCGCTGTGCAGCCACTCGGTTAGCGGGTTGTGCTTGGCTTCTGAGATTTCTAGCAACCAAAGTGAAGAAGGAAATCCAAAACTCAGTATTCAGCACATTTCTTACTCGTATATATTACTTCAGTAATTTTTTTTGCAAATCATAGTGTTCATGAGATTAAAACCAGTCAATTGCTCAAGAAAAATACAGCTACCAGAAAAAAATTTTTTCCAACATTTATCATAAAGAAAATGTTAAATGAGGTGGTAAATAATATCCTTATAAAAAAAATCTCTTGGTGCAGGCCAAAAACATCACTCTAAAGAGGTGCAGGCAAGCTATAGTTCCTGAGCCAACCCTTCCCTCAGTTTGCTTTGCATAAAGTTTTATTGAAATTTAGCTATGCTCACTGTTTACATATTGTCTATGCCTACTTCTGTATGACAAAGGTAGGGTTTAGTACCTGCAATAGACCTTATGAAGACAATATGCCCTGAGGTGGCTCCTACAATGAGTCATACCCTTGTATAATCTCCTCTCCTTGAGTGTGGGTAGAATCTGTGATATTTAATTTAATCTTTATTGTATTTTTCCACTACCATTTAGTTCCCTTATCCCCCACTCCCCCCAGCAGTCACCACACTCCTTCCATGTCCATGATTCCTTTTTCCTTTTTGCTCAATCCCTCCATCCCCTAACCTCCTCCCCACCAGCTATCATCCTGCTCTCCATCTACTCTGATGAGTCTCTGATTTGCTTCTGACCAAGAGATTACAGTGAAAGTGATGGGCTGCCACTTCCTTGATTGTATTACATCACATGGTAAAAGTGATGTGATATCATTCGCTGCATTATGCCACTTTATGTAAGACGGTCTTAGCTGACTGGAGGGAGAGAGACTCTACTTCTGGCCTTGAAGAAGAAAATTGCTACTGTGTGAACTGCCTGTGGAGAGAGCCACAGGACAAGGAACAGCAGGTGGTCCCAGGGGCTTCAGTCCTATAACCACAAGGAACTGAATTCTGCCAACAACCAGGTGAGATGGGGGGGCTGCTTCCCAATTCCAGCCTCCAGATGAGAATGCCACCCAGCTACCAGCTACCTTTTAACCCTGTGAGACCCTGAGCAGAGGATCCAGCTCAGCTAGGCCATGCCCAGACCCTGGCCAACTGAATCTGTGAGATAATTAATGTGTGTTGTTTAAAGCTAAATTTGTGTTAAATTGTTACTCAAAAATAGAAAACTAATATACCATGTAGCTCACACAGCCTGAATTATGTACTATCTGGCCCTTTATAGAAAAATTTTGTTAATCCTTGCACTAAAACACAATTCAGAAAAAAAAATGATGCTACAAGGAGTATGTGGGGTTTTCAATACACACGTGGAAAGAAGTGAGAAGAAAGTTTAGAGACCCTGCTCGGGGCTGGCATTGTCACTGACATTGGGACAAGGATGTATATGATGCAGCTGACCAGGGCCCACGAAGGCAACTGAATCTACCTTAACAGGTTCCCTCTTATCCGCAGTTTCACGTTCCACAGCTACAGACACCCATGGTCAACTGCAGTCCAAAAGTATCCAACAGAACATTCTAGAAAAAAAACAACCCATATGTTTTAAATTGTGCTATTCTGAGAACCACGATGAAACCTTGAACGATCCAGCTCCGTCCAGCCCAGGGTGTCGATCACCCCTGTGGCCAGCGTATCCACACTGTACATACTGCCTACCTGTTAGTCACTTAAGTAGCTGGCTCAGTTATTAGACCAACTGTCGTGGTATCTCAGTGCTTATGTTCGGGTCACCCTCACTTTACTCAATGGCCCCAAAGTGCAAGAGTAGTGATGCTGGCAATTCGGATATGCCACAGAGCAGCTGCAAAGCTCTTCCTTTAAGTGGAAAAGGTGAACTCAGTACAATGAGAAAGACCACATGCACATGACTTTCATTGCAGTCCATTGTTACAATTGTCGTCATGGGCTTTTGGCTGAACTTCTGGAGGTGAGACATTTTAAGAAGCTTGATTAACACAGAGAAAGCACTTGAAACAACACCCCTGGTACATGGTGCGCTCTCAGTAATGTTCGCTATTACTAGTATTACTAATTGGAAAGTAAAATATACTCTTTATTGGGGGACAAGTTGTCATCATAGGGCTTTTGGCAGTTTTGGGGAATGAGGTATTTTAGAAAGCTTGAAGCATTAAAGGAAGGCAAAGGAAGGTGATACTGTTCTTTCAGGAAAGGTGCCATCTTTCTAGGCAGGGACAAGGGAAACTGGCAGTATTTTTAAAATGAGAATAAGGGTCAAGGCTTAGGGGGTTGGTTCCAGGCTCCAACAGCACATTCAAATCCCCTGGGGATAAATTTTTTTAATGATGAAGGCCAAACCCCATGTCTGATTTATTGAATCAAAATCTCTGGAGCTGGGCCCAAGTGTGAAGATTTTTAAAATTTCCTACGTAAGTATAATGTGCAGTAATGTGCAGGCTGAGGAAGACAATTATTTCAAAGTGCTGAGGTCTGGGGCCTAGGCTAAAATCAAGGTCCTTTGCCAAAATCCAAGAACAGTGTGACCATTGGCACAGAGTTGAAAGACACACTAATCACCCATATATCTCCTTCATCAACAGAACTATGTGCTAAAATGAAGGACTAGAGACACAGATAAAGGTGCCTTGATGCATTACAATGACGAGAATGCATGAGAAATTACAATGCATTAGAAACATACACCAGCATGGATTTAAATCTTCAAAACACGTGGTCTCTGTCTCCTTCTCCACACCTTCCCCTCCTGCTCCAAACTGAAACTCTAAGCCAACAGCACATACATGCTCTGGTGCTGCCTGTCGCCTGATTTATAGCCACCACCTGTACAGGTGGCAAAGCCTGACCAACCCAACAAGGACATAGCCAACCAATAAGATGCACTCTGGTTTCCCTGCATGGCCTCCCAATCCTTGAGCAGAAGAATCAGATGGAGGGAGCAAGCCTTAACCTGTCCGCAGGTGAAGAACAAGCTCTGAGTGCAAGGAGATAGTCTAGTGCCCAGTCCATCTCACCCTGGAGCTTTCTTTTCCATTCCGTTTCATCCAGGCCCAACACTTCCCATCCAAAGACAGATTTCCCACCTTACAGTAAAAATATCAGAACCCCAGGGCTCCATGGTCCATGACAGGTTCTCTCCGGGTCTGAATTGGCCCCACCTATCTCAGCTCCCACGGACTGAATGCTTTCTCCCTGTGAGGGGCTTTCTCAGGCCTCTTTCAGAAGCCACTCTAAGTATTTCAAATGCAGAGCAAATTGAAGCAGGGAGCTGGTTATAAAGGTGTTGGAAGGGTTGCAGGAGCAAGGGGGAGTGGAGAACTGTCACTCTGGGATCAGGAAGCTGCTGCTCACCCTGGATTGGCATCACAGTCCCTCCAGCACTGCTTAAATTGCCAGCAATGCCAGTGGAGTGACAACTGCCTGCGTGACCTCAGTGGAGTGACCTCAGTGGCCCACTGCTGCTGGCAGAGATGTTGTCAGAGCAAAGGGCTTCTCTCACTTCCTCATGTTCTAGCACCCAAGGCAAGTCACAAGGCCAGCCCAGATTCAAGGATGGGCAGATAGGCTTCCTCGTGTGATGGAAGGAGATACAAAGTCATTGTAGTGACCTTCACGTTTGTGTTCCCCCTACCTCAAAATTCTTATGTTGAACTCTAACCCCAAGGTGATGGTTATGAGATGGGGCCTTTGGGAGGTGCCTAGGTCATGGGGGTAGAGGCCTCATGAATGGGTTTGATGCTTTTGTAGAAGAGACTCCACAGAGCTCCCTGCACCTGTCCACCTGTGAACCAAGAAGAGTGACCTCACCAGGCACCAAATCAACATGTACCATGACCTTGGACTTCTTGGTCTCCAGAACTGTGGGAAATAAAGCTTCTTGTTTATAAGCCACTCAGTTTACAGTATTGTGGTTATAGCAGCCTGAACAGACTAAGATGGTTATTTCATAAAGGCCATAGGCACAGAGAAGCCATTAACTGAAGCAATGGATCAGTCCTGGCCAGCTAGAGCTCCTCCCCATGCCTCTCCCAGGGCCTTGCACCCAGTGGGAGCCCAGTCCTGCAAGGTCATGGGCTCATAAGGGCAGAGACCTTTGACAATGTTGCTCCCTGCTAACACCTGGCACACAGCAGGGGTTGGATGTTTGAACGTGTTCACTGATGGAAGCAAACAGCTATGGGAAGGGAAGCATGTTCTGTCCTCCTGTGCACAATTCCATGAAAACACAACCTGCCACATTCCTCTCCTGGACTACGTCTCCACCAGTACCACGTGCAGAAGGATGGTTCGCAGACACTTTTGTGGGGCAGTGATTTGAAAATTCCTCAAATTTATTATCACCGTGAATTCCAGATTCTGAAAGACTCTCCCTGCCCGCCAAGAGAAGAAAGTCTCTCACCACCATGCCCCCCCTTTTGTTGCTGAAGTGGTAATGTTTGGGAGAGCAGAGCAGACGGAACACTTCACCTTTCTTTCCATGACATAGAGCGTCTAAGAATGTGTGGTCGCCCCAGCCGGTGGGGATGGCGTGTGAGCTGAGCGTGGACCGGAACATCAGCCCCCAGCACATGCTCTGTGGCTGTGGCACCAGCTTTCTGGTGAGGAAGCAGGAAGGAGGCTCCCTGCTCCCTGTGCATGAAGAGAAGAGCCTCCACAGCTAAGAGTGTGGGTTAGCTAAGATGCTCAAGATGTACAAATGCCTCGTCACCAGCTCTCAATACACACACATACGCACAACCTGAAATCAGCAAGTCTGCAGTGCCTCCCAACTGACCTCTGGGTGTCATGCTCTCTTTCTGGGTCCTAGTCCACATTCCTTTGGTCAGGTGATGCTGCTGATCCATGAAGATAGGCCCAGCTCGAAGAACCTGTTGGACTCTGTGTTGGATGCTGAGTTCCTGCACCATGATACTGGTTTTGGTCCTGACTATCCATCCACACCCAGCCCCAGTTCCCTCCCTATGACTGATGCTCCTCCTAGTTTCTCCTCTAGACCCAGGTCTCAGTCTCTGACAGTCCAACAAGAACCTCATCCTTGGGGCCTACCATCTGGAAGAAAGACAGACCTATCCCCATAGTCAAACATTCAGGACCCACCAGTGTCACCTTCTTAGGTGGCATTTGTACTATAAAAAAGAGACCCAAGACCTACAAGGGACAATATGATCCCCATAAACACTTAGATTCACCAGGGACAACAGGATCTACCTGGGACACCAAGGTCCCTCATGAATACTGGGGTCATTCATAGACACTTGTATCCATAAGGGACACTGGGATCCACCATGGAACACTATGGTCCTCCAGGGACACTTGAATCCACCAGAGACAGTGAGATCCTCCAGGGACATTGGGTTCCTCCCAGGATACTGGGGTCCTCCAGGAACACTGGGGTCTTCGAGGGCCACTAGGTTTCCAAGTCCATCATGGACACCAGGATCCACCAGGGACACTTGGATCTTCTAGGGATATAGTGAGCCACCAGGAACACTGGGTTCCTCCAAGGAAAATTAGATTTACCAGGGACATTGGGTTCCACCAAAAACATCTGGATTCACCTGAATCATCATCATCATCATCATCATCAACCTGAGTGCTTTGGGGACACTAAAGTCCCCTCTGGGTCTCTGGGGGCTGGAGAAAGGAACAGTCTGAGCTGGGGCCTCAGAAAGTATCCAGCCATGTAATATGAAAAATAGAGACATTTACTGAAGAAGATACAAGATACAAGAAACATTGCATATAGGACAATGATGTCTCAGTCCCCTTCAAAGTAGGCACCCTGGGATCTCACACAGTTCTCCCAGCATCTCTTCCACTGTTCAAAACACTCTGCAAAACCATTTGTTGGAATTGCCTTCTTCTGCCTCATCATATTTTCCTGAATCTCATCAACAACCTGAAATCTTTTGTTTCAAAGCTGATTATAGTTTGGGGAAAAGCCAGAGGCTATAGGCCACCAACTCTGGGCTGTAGGGGGACTAAGTCACCTGGGTGATTTGATGTTTTGCCAAAAAACTCTGCACAAGACATGATGTATGAGTAGGTGTGTTCTTGTGATGAAGCTGCCAATCACCAGTTGCCCATGGCTGTGGCTGTTTTGGTCATATTGCATCTCTCAACTGAGGAAGAATATTGAGGTAGTACTCCTTATTAATTGTTGGGCCTAGAGGCATGTACTCATGATGGACAACACCTTCCCATCAAAAAACACAGTTAACATGGCCTTGATCTTGCTGTGACCTTGCCAAGTCTTCTTCTGGTGTGAAGAACCAGGTGACTTCCATTGGGATGACTGGGTCTTCATTTTTGGTCATAACCATAGACCCACGATTCATCTCTGATTATGACCTTCTTGAGGAAATCTGGTTCATTGGTAGTGGTTTGAATCAAGTCATTAGCAACTGCAGCACGACGTTCCTTCTGCTCTGGTAGCAGAAGCCACAGAACAAATTTTGCCACAACATGTTTCAGGCCAAGATCCTGCATGAAAATCTCAAACACAGTAGCTTTTGGAACCCCCAGATCAGCTTCTAGTTCTCACACTGTCAGTTGCCAATCTTTGTTGATTACAGCCTGTACATGTTCACCATTCTCAGGTGTTCTGCTTGTTGCAGGCCTTCCAGAACATGGATCACTTTCAACAGATTCTCGATCATCTTAGAAGTGTTTGTGCCACACTTTGATTTGTGCTGCTCTCATTGCATCATCCCTGAAAGCCTTCTGAGTCATCCAAATAGTTTCTGCAGAGGAATGTTCAAGTTTAGCGCAAAATCTGATGCAGATTCATTGCTCTACTCACTCAGTCATTTTGAGTGTGATGGCCACACAATACATGTGCTCACTCAATGGTGTCTACCACCCCCACTGACTAGTACAGTGAAGTTGTCACTGTTCACACATGAGCATCCTAGTCCACTCTCCTTGGCTGTCATTCTCATATTAACTATGGCTGGACTTTATCTGGACAAACTCTCTCCCTCACTCTCTCTCTCTCTTTCTTGCTCTCTCTCTCTCCCTCTACATATATGTCCATTGTTTCTGATTCTCTGGAGAACCAGAGGGTATAATGGGGAGGAGAGAGGGGAACTAAGGAGAGGGAGCTTCAGACACCCAGAAAAGGGAGAATCAGCATTGCTGAAAAGCCGTCTGAGAAGAAGCAATGTTTGCAGCTTCCTGTGGGCTGTGAGTGTGTTCCCAAACTCTCACAATCCCTGCACTCTGCTGCTAGTAAGGCCTTTATAGCCAGGGTTGGGTGAGTGATTTCGGGGCTGCTGCTCAACCGGAGAGCAGAGAAGTCATGGTGGAGGTTGTCACTGTCACACAGACACGGGAGATGAGTTTGAGCACAGGGGTCTCCTTGCCACTACCCATGTCCTAATTCTAAATTAGTTCACTCCCCCTGCTTGCTAGCTCTCAATCAGACATAACAAACAGCCCCTTGCAAATAGGTCTGTCACCTTCCAACCCTGCTGATTGGACCACAGCAGGGTCTAGAGAGAACTTTTAGTCCAGGAGACAAATGATTGAGATGTGTGCAAAGTCATCCCTGGAATCCATCCCCTCCAGAAAGTGAGAAGGGATTGAAAGGACAGGCCTAGAAGGAGAAAGGAAAGGGAAGGGATGGGTGGAGCAGGATGGACAGCTGGACAGAACCCAACCCAGAGGTCAGCACTTCTCAGTGGGGCACCAGAAAAGAGACCTGCACCGCTAGGTACCCCACCCCCATAAATTCTGTCCACGCTTAGTGACAGCTAATTTGGATCCATTTCCCTTTGTGATTTTTTGCAGTCCATAAACAGTGAAAAAGAGACTAAAATGAAGTCCAGACGCTGGAAGGTTCTGGAAGAACCTTCATCAGAATAGAGACAAGGGCTCCCCCTACACTACATTAATTCTTGCGTTTTTAAAAATTGAACAACTATGTATTTGACAAAACATAGTATGAGAAAATATAGATTTCATCAAGTACATAGTCGCAAATTGCAGCAGTCACCCCTGCACTCCTGATTACGTACCCATGAGAAAGCAGCGCATCGGTCAATCCGAGGACATGCAAAAGAATGTTCAGAGCAGCAGCATGCTTGGTTACACCTCTCCAAAGAGGAAACAACCGGTGGTCTGTCAACAGCACAGCGGATCGTTCACTGTGGCCTATTCAGACCATACACTGCAATACAGCTATGAAAAAGAACTGCTAGGGCATGCGTGACGTGGATCACTCCCACATGCATAACGTTGAGCAAAAGAAGCCAGACAGAACAACACACGCCCACAGTTTCATTTATAGAAAGCTCAAAAATGGGCAACACTAATCTCTGATGATAAAAGTGTAAATAGTAGTCACCTTTGGGGAGTGACCAGCAAGGGCAGAAAAGAGATGTCTGGGCGTTCATCATGCTCTGTTTCTTGATTGGACTGCTGGTAACATGAAAGCATCTATTTGTAAAATGTTTCAAGCTGTGCATTTTAAGTTTGTGAACGTGATGTATACTGTATTTTAATAAGAAATATATGTGATATACCCATCTATTCATCTATATCTACTCTAGAGATAGAGATAAATTAGAGGGAATGTATTATAGGAATTGGCTCGTGAGCTGATAAAGGGTGAGAAGTCCCACAAGGATAGGTTTTATATATATATGTTTTGTATATATATACACTACATGCCTGGATATCTTTCTCTCCCTATATAATATACAGGGGTTTAACAATTTAGAAATTGTACAATCCACACCCTCGTGGGACTGATTAGCAAGTGGAGGGAAAGACATTATGCAAATAATCACCTGAAAGAATAAATAATAACAAACTCTGGTAAGCAATATAAAAGGAAAGTGGGGGACATTGTGACATGAGGACTGACTCAACCCTAGCATCAGAGAAGACTTCTCTGAGGAAGTAACACTTCAGCCACCATCAGCAGAGTGCATAGACGATAGCCAGGGAGCCTTCAGGCAGAGGGAGAGGGAGAGGGAAAGCAAAGCTTCTGAGCAAGGTGGGATTGGCCCTTGAGACCTGCTGGGAGAAAGGGAGAGGACAGCATGTGAGGAGCATGGGTACACATGGGACTGGACAGGTGGCACATCGGGCAAGGTTGCATGGCCCAAGTGAAGGAGTGTGGGTTTTATTCTGGGAGCAGTGAGGAGCCACCGGATGCTTTCCACAGAGAGCATCATCCAACTTGTGGGTAACAAAAATCACTACAAGGCAAAAGAATACATGGGGAAATGAGCTAAGAGGCAAATGTGATAGCCCAGGCATGGACTTTAGGGCTGGGATGGAGAATAGTTGACTGATTTCAGTTATTAGAATAATTTAGCAGCAGCCCTGGTGGAAAAAAAAAAAAAGAAACACTATATTAAGAGTAAGTAGCCTTGGCTGGTATGGCTCAGTTGGTTGGAGCATCATCCCGTAACTAAAATATTGTGGGTTCAATTCCCACTCAGGGCACATACTTAGGATGTGGGTTCAATCCCCAGTCTGGGTGCGGTCACATACAATCCCTGATCCAGGGGCATATGGTAGACAATCAATCAATGCTTCTCTCACATCGATGTTTCTCTCTCTCCTTTCCTCTCTCTCTAAAAGCAATGAAAAACAAAATGTCCATCAAGTGAGGATTAAAAAAAAATAAGCAAAAACAATAACAAATAAAACCTTCAACAGCTGACAATACTATCATTTATCCATATGCTTTTATATCCCTTGCTTCATCAATATCACATTCAAAATTAGCCCGTAAGGACTCTTTAAATTCAGATTCTAAATATTTTTCTGAAACACATTAGGGCATGGGTAGTCACATCAAACATAATTAATAGAGGGAGTGACATGCCATTTGTCCCAATGGTTAACATTTATTGGTCTTTTGCCATTTGTCAAACATCCTTCTTAGCATTTATTTGGACTGACTTATTTGATCCTCGTGACAATTCCATTAGGTAGGTGCTTTTATTTTCACCATGTACCGTTGAGGACATTGAGGCAGAGAGAAGTGACCCACGTCCCTTAGCTATTGAAAGGCAGGCAATATGGTGCTTGACCTGCATTTTCACAAACACGTTGTCATTCTCATGATCAAGTCTTTGATCTTGACCTTTTTGGAACCTTTGACTGGCAGTAATTTCCCGTCATATCAAAGAACACAGGACTTTGTTTGTATTTCCGATTTGGTTAAATTAACAGTTCTGTTTTTTCCTTAATTGAAGTGCACATTCCTGGAAGTTCAAAGTCAGCTGGAAGCTTTTGGCAGCTACCCATTGGGTGCTTGATGTTGTTCATGCCACACGAATCAGTCGGACCAAGTGCTATTGGCTTTGAAGAAATCTGTGCTGAGTTCCAGGATTTTTGACAATGTCAACTGCATTGGTGGCATTTCCTGAGACTTGATGGACAACCTGAGAATTCAGCAAGTTCTTGTTTCAGTGCTTAATCCTTGTATAACTCTTTGAGGAAGCATGATGAAGGCAGCGACATTAAGTAGTAGTCATCCCTGTAAGGTGCCACCAAATCAAATGATGCAA
The DNA here is from genome assembly GCA_007922815.1 of Macrotus californicus. Lineage (NCBI taxonomy): Eukaryota > Metazoa > Chordata > Mammalia > Chiroptera > Phyllostomidae > Macrotus > Macrotus californicus. Next base: position 2,695 of record VMDR010024140.1, on the reverse strand, counting down.
CGGAAGCGACAATTGGATGAATGGAGGGAGGCTGTGCATGTGCTTGAAATGATAGCTCTGTCACCACTGACTACGGTGCTGGGTGGCTGACAGGTTCTTTTTGACACCTATTGGAAGAAGCATCCCCTTTTTATAAGAACATAAGATATATGAAATAGCAAATTTCAGATGGAGGGAAATAGAGTGTTCTGGAACTAAAACTCCCTTTTCTCTTTTTTGTTGTTGTTTTAAGTATATTTTATTGATTATGCCACTACAGTTGTCCCATTTTTTTCTCTTCTTTATTACCCTCCACTCTGCACCCCTCTGCCCTCCAGTATCCCCCCCCCCTCCACTTAGTTCATGTCCATGGGTCATATATATAAAGTCTTTGGCTTCTCCATTTCCTGTACTAATCTTAACCTCCTCCTGTATATTTTGTACCTACCTTTTATGCTTCTTATTCCCTGTACCTTTTCCCCCATTTTCCCTCCTCCCCCTCCCTGCTGATAACCCTCCATGTGATCTCCATGGAGGGTTATCTGTGATTCCGTTCCTGTTCCAGTTGTTTGCTTAGTTTGCTTTTGGCTTTGGTTTTGTTTTCGGTTCAGTTGTTGATAATTGTGAGTTTGTTGTCATTTTACTATTCATAGTTTCAATCATCTTCTTTTTCTTAGATAAATCCCTTTAACATTTCAAATTATAAGGGCTTGGTGATGATGAACTCCTTTAACTTCACCTTATCTTCGAAGTGCTCTTCCATTCTAAATGATAGCTTTGCTGGATGCAGTAATCTTGGATGTAGGTCCTTGCCTTTCATGACTTGGAATACTTTCCAGCCCCTTCTTGCCTGCAAGGTTTTTCTTGAGAAATCAGCTGATAGTCTTGTGGGAACTCGGTTGTAGGTAACTGTCTCCTTTTCTCTTGCTGCTTTTAAGATTCTCTCTTTATCTTTAATCTTGGGTAATACAATTATGATGTGCCTTGGTGTGTTCCTCCTTGGGTCCAAACTCTTTGGGGCTCTCTGAGCTTCCTGGACTTCCTAAAAGTCTATTTCCTTTGCCCGATTGGAGAAGTTCTCCTTCATTATGTTTTCAAATAAGTTTTCTATTTCTTGCTCTTCTTCTTCTCCTGTTGGCACCCCTATGATTCAGATGTTGGAACCTTTAGAGTTGTCCTGGAAGTTCCTAAGCCTCTCCTCATTTTTTTTTAGTTCTTATTTCTTCATTCTGTTCTGGTTGAATGTTTATTTCTTCCTTCTGCTCCAAATCATTGATTTGAGTCTTGGTTTCCTTCCCTTCACTGTTGGTTCCCTGTATATTTTTCTTTATTTCACATTGCACAGCCTTTACTTTTTCCTCTATTTTGCAACCATACTCAACCATTTCTGTGAGCATCCTGATTACCAGTGTTTTGAATTCTGCATCTGATAGGTTGTCTATCTCTTCATTGCTTAGTTGTATTTTGGGAGTTTTGATCTGTTCTTTCATTTGGGCCTCATTTCTTTATCTCAGTGTAGCTGTTACATTGTAAGGAGTGGAGCCTTAGGTATTCACCAGGGTGGGGCAATCCATGTCACTGTGTTGTGGCATGGTATGCAGGGTAGGGGTCAGAGAATGGCACTTGCTCAGCACTTGGCCAGCTTTCACTCACTGCCCCGCTACCCACAAGCAAACTGGGCCCTCTGATGCTGATTCCCAGGTGGGTGGGTTTGTGTATGTTTGAGGAGCCTGTGATGGAGGCATAGGTAGATATACTTTGCCTCCTTGCACAACCAAAAGAAGGACAACAACAAATTTAAAAACAAAAATTAACCAGAACTGCCAGAAAATTGAACTGTATGGAAGTCTGACAACCAAGGAGTTTAAGAAGAAACATTCATCCAGACTGGTAGGAGGGGCAGAGATGTGCAGCCAAGGCAGAGAGGATGCACAGCAAGGCAGCAGCTAGAGAACTGGGTGAGCAAGGCAGTGGCTGGCAGCCCCACATTTGCATGTGGACACAACCAGGAGAAATAACTGGGGAGTGAGACAGTCCGCACAATCTAGGGTTCTAGTGCAGGGACATAAAGCTTCAAAACTTCTGGCTGTAAATATCTGTGGGGGTTGTAGTGGTGGGAGAAATTCCCAGCCTCACAGAAGAGTTCATTGGAGAGATCCACAGGTGCTAAAATCTCTTTTTAGGCAAGCAGCCCACCCCCGCGCCATGGTACCAGGGAGTATTGTCTCATATTTTATTACAATTACTCATTAGCCTTGTGAGTACAAGCAGATTACTCTGAATTTAATTTCTCCTCCAAAAAAAAAAAATGAGGATAATAGTACCTACCTCCAAAGTTCTTTGGAGGATGAAATGAGAGAGTACATAGAAATAACTTAACATACAGTCTTGCACCCAGTGATTTATCAATGAATGTTAAGCTGCTATTATTGCTATATTAGGATAATATAGGAGAACAATCATAAGACCAGCTCAATAAATGAATAAAAGGCATTCATAAAGCCAACATCCATTTTCAATTCTTAGTAAACTAGGCCTGGAATCAAACTTTTTTAATTTGATAAGTATATATACCAAGGTCTGTCCAGAAAAAGTCCAACCATTGTTAATATAACAAGAATGGTTTATACGACATCAATGTAACCTGGCAGCCAAGGAGAGTGGACTGGAATGTGCATGCATGAACAATGACGACTTCACTGTACTAGTCTGTGGG
>VMDR010024139.1:0-15192 GCA_007922815.1 Macrotus californicus | reverse complement strand
TGATTAGATTTTCTGATTAGATTAGATTAATACTTTCTGTATTAATGCTCATAGATTTATGAGCATTAAATATTACTTTGATTTTGTCAGTCAGATTTTTAAGTCTACTCTTTAGGTGTTTGCAGTTTAGTTGAACATGTAAATGGTATTAAATTTTTAGGATTTAATCATTATTGATTAAAAACATTAGGCCAAAAAAACTCACTGTTTTTGTAATTAAGTTCTATTAGCTGAGTGTAAATTTAAAGGTAAGAAAACATGCCTAGAAATAAAGTTAATTTTAATATCTGGGATAATAAGTAAAACACGAGGACACGGGAGTGTTGCATCCTAAGTACAAAAGCACTTCTTGGGAATGAAAACACTAACAATCTCCACCAGAATGACTGTCACTGGTGCCTACTCTAGAGCTACAGGCCTATGCAAAATGAAACTAAAACAGAATCTATATTAAAGTATCAACGTGTTCTGAAATTCAGAAGATTGGACAGTCTCTGGTTATCAAAACTTATACAAATTGAGGTCTTAAAAACCTAGTAACAGTCCCCGCTGGTGTGGCTCAGTGAATTGAGTGCTGGCCTGCAAACCGAAGGGTCACCAGTTCAATTCCTGGTCAGGGCACCTGCCTGGGTTGCGGGCCAGGTTCCCAGTTGAGGGCTTGCGAGAGTCATCTATCTGATGGATGTTTCTCTCACACATCAATGTTTCTCTCCCTCTCTTTCTCCCTCCCTTCCTCTCTCTCTAAAAAATAATAAAATAAAAAAAAAAAACTAGTAAGTTCTGTCTGGTATGCTTTCATGTTTTAGGAAGCAAAAATATTTGGGTCTAAGCATTCTAAAGTTTTAAACCTTTCAGTCAAGAAAAAAACTGGTTTGATCATATTACCTATTTCTTGGCAATGAAGTAAATTCTTTTAAAAAATTTATTGAGAAAAATCATATGAACTTACTGACCAAGAAAAACAGCTATCACTTTAACTATGCCCACATGATGTTTATGCTGAAAACACAAAGTTAAGATAAAAACAAATACCGTATGATTTTACTTATGTGTGGAATCTAAAGAACAAAATAAATGAACAAACAAAATAGAAACAGTCTCATAGATACAGAGAACTGATGGTTGGTTGGGGGAGTTGGTGGGCTGGGTGAAAAAGGTGAAGTAACAAGAAGTACAAATTGGGAGTTGCAGAATAGTCACAGGAATGAAAAGTCCAGCATAGGAAATGTAGTCAATAATACTGTAATAACTATAAATGGTGCCACTTGGGCATTTAAAATAGAAGAGGGATCACTTTGTAAAGTGATTATCTAACTACTACTCTGCACAACTGAAACTAATATAATATTGGATGAAAACTGTAATGGAAAAATAAAAAAAACCAATCATTAATCATTATACAAAAAATGGATTCTATATCTTTCTGTAGGAGAAAAAATGTACCAAAATAAATTGTTTACCAGCCTTACCACATTTACTCAACCATTTGATAGAGGATCACTACATATGAAAAGTGAAAATAAAATAAAAGTGAATGCAAATGATACAGAGATCCAGTGATGAGGGTAAAAAACAAGAAACTCAGATTTGAGGAGAGGGAGAAACCTACATGCCATGTATGCCCTGCTGAGGGCTTATAGTTCCAGGATAAACATGGGAGAGATAGAAATAAAATATCTATTGACAATACTTAAACCAAAAAGTATTAAAAGAAAACTGACTTTCAGTACTAAAATCCAAGAATAAAAATTTAGGAAATCATTGAAATAAAATAATCTAAAGTTATAAGTCTTCATTGAGTTCCATAAGCAAATCTTTTGGACCATGGTATCACATTAATATTTAACTTAAAAACTTAAAGCTCTCTAAATATTAGCAGAGGACTGCTGCAATGGGTATATGTGAAGGGATGGAAGGAAGGATGGATGGGCAGATGGGACAGATACAGACACATATAATTTCAAAACATTTACAAAGGGGGACCCCAAAAAACAGCATTTATAAAAAATTGTGTACTTATTCTTACATGTTTAAACTTCAGTCACCTTCAAAGTACTCTCCATTTGGTGCAATACAGCTATTGAGACATTTTTTTCCACCACTCAAAATAGTTTCTGAACTCACTGATTTCCTTTTAGGGCTTCTGCCATTTTCTTGTTTCACCTCTTCCACATCAGCAAAACGTGTCCCTTTGAGGACTGTTTTCATCCAGGGAAACAAAAAAAAGTCACTTGGGGCCAGATGGGGTGAATAGGGAGCGTGGTAAATGAGGGTCATGTTGTTTTTGGTCAAAAACTGCTGAACACTCAGCATGGTGTGGGCAGGTGTGCTCATAAATCACCCATCGTGAAATGGGCAAATGCACTGAAAGAGTCTTCAAAAAAATTCGCTGAAGCTGAACACAGCCTCTCACAACACCAGCTGTACAGTGATACACATGGGTTCCTAGAACACTCACCTGTGGGGGAAGTCTGTATAAGGGATCTGCCCTCCAGAAGATAATTCTGGTTTTTTGGGGGTCCCCCCTCATATTTGCCATTCACTACTTTGCAATCATTCTCCCAATTTGACTGGGACAATAGGTAATTTTTGTTAAAGTCCAAGTACAAAATGAGTAAAAAGAGAACCATATTTGGAGTGAGAATCCTTTAATTACTATATTCATTTCCAGAGAACAATAAATATAGAAATACAGGCAATATATGTAACAGTAATATTTTTCTTAGATACAGAAAGCAACTACTCTTTTATACAAGTTAATGGGCAAACACTTTTACCAGAAATCAGCAGTGGGAAAGCTACACAACAGAAGAAAGTTACAAACAAAATGAAAAATCATTTAACTACTGAGATTCACACTCCAGGTGTTGTGTCACAGGTGAAATGAGGAGGCTGGAGGGCACACTTCAGCTTCGGGCAGCCGCAGTCTGAGGTTGCTCAGATTGGAGCTGTTTACCAAGGTATTCCCTAAAAAGATATCATAATAAAATAACAAGGTAAATTAGAATTTAAATGACAAAGAATGTCTTTCAAGATCAAAGTATAATATACACTCTCTTGTACTTTAAGATATAAAAATTAATAAACTAGCCCTAGCAAACAAATCTTTTCCAAATTTCAAAAGTACCTATACTGTATGAATTTCAAACCCTCTATTTAAAATACACAAGCAGGTCACTACACCCACAAACAAGCAATGATGCATATGGTTAGAAGGCAATTACTTCCCGGGTGAAGCCTACTTTACTGTTCAGGTACAAAAGCCTTGTTACTGCTGCAGCCACTTCTGCAATCCAAAAAGTTTAAAAATCAACTTAAGTATGATTCCACATAAGTGGACTGATACATTAAAAACACACTCCCTGATGTTAGAGAATACAAGTATCTATATCTGGGGATGAACACAAAAGCAAATGAAAACCACCCACCAAAAATAACATCAAGAATCACAGCACTTGCGTGTTAGGGAGCACTGACTCTGCCCCGGCCCAGTCTAAACCCTCAGAGACGGCTATACTGAACCTACAGAGCAATCAGAGTGGACGCACACTTTTCTCATTTTACAGACAGGGCAAGATGTTCTCCTGGAGAAAATAAATTGAATATGCATTCACAATATGTGTATTCCTTGCTCTAAATTACATACAGATATCACTGTTAAATTCCAGGCCAGAAAACAAACTTGACCCGATTTTCTGTGAATGACTTACCCAAACTTTTGTTTTTGAACTATCTAGTAAAGACAATATCTAAAAGTTTCCCCCTATAATAAAAAAAAAGCATGAGTTTTAACATGGAGACCTGGGGTTTACCTTCCAGCTCCACTACCTCATTGGCTCCAGACTTGTGGGATGAAGATACTTCCTATGTTAACATGAGGGCTAGCGGAAAGGCACTGTGTGGGAAGTCACCTGGTCCAGGGATGAGCAAAAGGTACAGAGGGGTTCATGTCATCCCCCACTCTATTAAACTGGTTTTTCAACCTCCTCTGGTCTGAGTACCTCCAGGGAACAACCTTTTGGTGCCACCAGCATCTTCCAGTAAATGTGATCCTGCCTTTCTCCACAGAGGTACAGAATAAGGGGAGAAGGCTGGTTTAAGCCGTTTTAATGCCCTGCTCTCCCCTCCGATATCAGCCCAAAGTTTTCATAGGTGTGAAATTAAGATTGGGATAGGAAACAGTTCTGTGAACTAGAGTAAGTGAGTGTCAGGAACCCCCCCGAGAAGGTGTACAAAGGTGAACAGTAATTTGAAATACTGCGAGACTAAATGAAACTTTGTATAACAGGGAAATGGCTTATGGTCTTTTTAAAATCCTTACAGGAAAGTTCTTATTACTCACTTATTAATTGTGGATGTCATGTTAAGGCATGTAATATATTCTTTTGTTAACTAGGAACTACCCTGACATGATTTAGACAATGGAGATCTTAATTTTCAACCAAGAATAAACAAATAGCTAATTTATGCAAAGGCCAAAAGGAAAGCCATCCTATAAATTTTATTTTTTAAAAGATTTTATTTATTTTTAGAGAGGGGAAAGAAAGGAGAAGAGAGGGAGAGAAACATCAGTGTGTGGTTGCCTCTCGCATCCCGCACTGGGGACCTGGCCCACAACCCAGGCATGTGCCCCTAGACTGGGAATTGAACCAGACACCCTTTGGTTCACAGGCCGACATTCAACCCACTGAGCCACACCAGCCAGGGCTCATCCCATGAATTTTAGTAGACAGAAAAAGAGCAGGAGTTTATGGTCACTACCAATGGCACCACTCCAGGGAAGTCTGCAACTAGGAGATATTTGTGACTGCATAGGTTTGCTTGCTTTGGTTTGGTGTGTGTGTGGGGGGGGGAATGGTATATAATATTTATTACAAAATTTCCAGATCTTATACATTTTTCTACATATACCTAAGGAATTAAGCTGAAATTAGATATGCTTCATTTCAAGAGGGCCTTCAAATATTCCAGTTTTGACTGTTGGATACTTAATGTAAAGGGAAGCAGAACTGGCCAACCCCACATTGCCACTTGGCATATTGATAGTTTTAAGTTGTTGGCACCTGAAAAACAGCAAATGCAGGCACAGGCTTTCTTATCTGCCTAAAAACACATCCTCCACAAAGGACTCAACTCTCATAACTTCTCCTCAGGAGTTTCATCAAGCAGAGAGCACTGACTCTCATCAGAAGCCCACACCACCAAGACAGACTTTGCCATAAACTACCTCCCACCCACATTTCCTAAAAATCATTTATTCTGCCCCACTGCCCGTTCCCCCATTAAGATGTGCTTTAAGCCTAAATTCTAAACCTACCTCTTTGAGTTACTTATTTTATTCCTGGGTATCTCCCATGTGTACAAGAGGCATACGTTTTAATAAACATTTTCTCTTCTTAATCTGTCTTCTGTTACAGGTGTCTCAGCTCAGAACTCAGAAGGGTAAAGGGAAAATAATTCTTCTCCCACACAAAAGTGACCTTAGAAAACATTTTAAAAGTATACTCAAAGACACCATGTCATCCTTCAATTACAATCACCTGTGATTCCTTCAGTAAAGGATCAATGTCAAGGACAGTATTCTAAATGTGTTTCCAAGACAAATGGTGTAAGAAAATGGCCAAACCTCCCAGAACTCAGCACTACGACTGCTAAGTGATCAGAAAGGGTCATTGTTGATTTGGTCACTGACACACAGAGAGGGGTCATCCATCCCCTTCAGAGACATGAAGGGTGGCTCATTCCCATACCAGATTTAACTAATATTTTGGGAACAACGGTGAACACTTGGAGGTGGGGAAGAGATAATGGATTTCTTCACAAGACGCATAGGGTCAAAGTAGAAGGATATTAAAATAGAGCAAAGGTAAGGTGCCCTGGCAGAGAATTAAAAACATGCCCAAACCTGGCTTCTTCCCCACCTGTCTCTGCTCTGTTTTCCTGGTCAAAGGTATTTATTATGAATAATATGCTCTAGTATACTCTCACTTTTTTCCTGTATACGAGGTGGCCACTGAGGCATTCACTTCTTCATGACCTTAGTGCCTGGCGTATAGAAACCAGGGCCTCCTTTCCTCTGTCTTCTAACTAAGGATTATGCAATGTAGGGTTAAGGCAAAGGACAAGGTCACATATAGATGTAAACTGTTCAACCAAGAACTTGAAATTCAAGAACATACCTTGAGGTATTACAGGTCATAAAATACCAAAAGTCTAACAGAAGAAAAGTCCAGATGGGACTCATAAAGAATCAAATCTCCTTCTCAGGCTTTCTTGAAAATATTGGGTTGACCAAAAAGTTTGTTTGTTTGTTTTCCATAAGACGGCTCTAGTAGCACTTAGTTGTCTTTAACTTCATTCGAAACAATTTTGTTAGATTGTATTGTGACAGCTGTCATATTGACATGCATTAAAAAACAAACTTATCAAAATTGGTGAATATTTATGTAGCCATTTTAATATTGAAAATGGAACATTTTTGGCATATTATTCTTTATTATTTCAAGAAAGGTAAAAATGAACTGAAACACAAAAAAAGATTTGTGCAGTGTATGGAGAAGGTGCTGTGACTGATAGAATGAGTCAAAAGTGGTTTGAGAAGTTTCATGCTGAAGATTTCTCACTGGACGATGCTTCAAGGTCAAGTACCAATTGAAGTTGATAGCATTCAAATCAAGACGTTAATTGAGAACAACCAATGTTATACCAAATGAGAGAGCTGACATACTCAAAACATCCAAATCAATAAGTTATTGGTGAAGATGAAAAATATCTATTTTATTTTATGGAAAAAAACTAAACAAACTTTTTGGCCAACCCAACAGTATGTTTGCAACAGTACACGGGTTAAAATATCAGAGAGAACTGAAACAAGGCTCAACTGAAATAGATACTGTATTACAGAAAGAAGACTATTTGGGGAAATCTACTTCTTTAAACTTGGCTTGTAAAATGTTATAGTCTGCTCTTTTGATGTCAAATGGCAACATGTAGTCAATGAAAACATTCCCAAGATTCACCTAAGGCTGCCTCTGAATTCTCCGTGACCCCAGGGGGAAGTGCTGGGGCTGGGAACACAGAATGGCTGCTGCATTCCACACTTTACTACACGTCATCATGAGAACATGATTACAGGTATATCCATGTTATTACCCTCGATCTTGACAGTATCCCTGTGAGGCAGCTGTTATCGCCATTTACATGGAGAGAATAGAGCCTGGAAAAACCAGTAACTTGCTCAAAGTGAGCAAATGGCCTGGCCAGAGCTCAGATCCTATTCTCTTTCTACTGTAAGGCTGCCTAGCCTCCAAAAAAAGCCTAGAAGGTGCAAAAAACAGACACTCTATTTACTGCTCAAAACACTTCTTGAACTCATTGATTTTGATACCTTTTGGTGCTTCTGCAATTTTTTTGTTTCACCTCTTCCACATCAGCAAAACATTTCCCTTTGGCTTTTTTCATCCAGGGTAGGGGGAGTTGCTCCGAGAGAGATGGGGAAAATAGGGAAGGTGAGGCATGAGAGCCATGCCATTTTTGATCAAAAACTGCTGAACATTTAGTACAGTGTGGGCAGGTGCTCTTGTAAATCACCCATCATGAAACAAACATGATGAAAAAGGCTTCAAAAAAGTTCACTGGAGCTGACACAGCTTTTCACTACAACACCAGCTGGTACACTGATACAGATAGGTTCCTAGAACAATCACCTAGCAGGGGAAGCCTGTACTACAGGGGCCCACCCTCCAAAAATAATTCTGGATTTTGAGGGTTCCCCTCTCATTTTTAAATTCCAAACTGTCTCCACAATACTTTAAAATCTTGGCCTAGGAAAAGTAGTGACCAACCTACTATTGTACTACTTTTTTATTGTACATGTACTATTTTTTAGTGTCTGCTGTTGATTAAGCACTGCACTACTAATTGCTTGGTATACATTTTCTCAGTTACTCTTCACAATAATATGCATAAAACCTACAGATAAGACCCATTTTATAGATAAGGAACTGGAGTTTAGCAATGATAAATAACATGATGTAATGTTAGGATAACTAGTTAGTGGCAGGAAGGGTATTTGTATTCAAATCTAATTTTAAAACTCAAGAGTCTTAATCACTTTATATATCCATCATTTTAATATTACATAGAGTATTTTCACTGGCCTAAAAATCCTCTGTGCTCTGCCTGTTCATCCCTTCTCCAACACCCCTTGCAACAGGTGATCTTTTTACTGTCTCCATATCTTTGTCTTTTCCAGATGTCATATGGGTAGAATCATACAGTGTGTAGACTTTTCAGATTGGCTTCTTTCATTTAGTAGTATACATTTAAGGTTCCTCCATGCCTTTTCATGGCTTGATAGCCCATTTCTTTACAGCAATAAATAATAATCAGTTGTCTAAATGTACCACAATTTGTCTATTCACCTACTGAAGGATATCTTGGTAGCTTCCAAGTCTGGCAATTATGAATAAAGCTGCTATAAATATCTGCATGCAAGTTTTGTGTGGATATAAGTTTTCAGCTCCTTTCAGTAAATACTAAGGCACACAACTGCTAGATCACATTGGTAATAGTATGCTTAGTTCTGTAAGAAAGCACCAAACTATCTTCCAAAGAGGCTGTACCATTTTGCATTCCCAACAATAACGAATGAGAGTTCCTGATGCTCCACACCATCCCCAGCATTTTGTGTTGTCAGTGTTCTACATTTTTGACAAACCAATAGGTGTACTGTTGCATTTCATTCTTGTTTTAATTTGCTCTTCCCTGATGACATAGGATGTGAGGCATCTTTCTATATGCTGATTTCCATTAATATATCTCGTTTAGTGAGGAGTGTGTTAAGATCTTTGATCCATTTTTTAACTGAGTTATTTTCTTATTAAGTTTAAGAGTTTGTTGAATATTCTGAATAGCAGTCCTTTATCAAATGTGTCTTTTGCAAATATATGCTCCTATTCTCTAGTTTGTCTTCTAACTACAGTAATGTTGTATGTCACAGAGCAAACGTTTTCAATTTTAATTAAGTCCAGCTTCACAATTATTTCTTTCATGAATCAAACCTTGGGTGTATCTATCTAAGAAGACATCACCATATCCAAGGTCATCTAGATTTTCTCCTATATTATCTTGTAGGAGTTTTATAGTTTTGCATTTTACATTTAGGTCCATGGTCCTTTTGAATTATTTTTGTGGAGGATGTAAGGTCTATGTCTCATTCATTTACTGAGATACAGATGTTCAGTTGTTCTAGCATTTATTGAGGAAAGTATCTTTGCTCTATTATATTGCCTTTTAAATAAAATTATGTCTGCCAAAGATCAGCTGACTGTGTTTATGGGGATCTATATCTGGGCTTTATATTTTATTCCATTAATCTATTTACTTATTCTTTCACTAATAGCACACTATCTTGATTACTATAGTTTTGTAGTTAGTCTTCAAGAAGTCAGGTATGGTCATTCCTCCAACTTTGTTCTTTGCCTTTAATGTTCTGTTGACTATGCTGTGTCTTTTGCCTCTTCATATAAACTTTAAAATCAACTTGTCATATCCACAATCTGTCAAAACTCACACAGGAAGATACAGATAATCTGAAGAGGCAGACTGTTCCTTTTGAGGAATCGGTCCATTTCATCTAAGCTATCAAATTTGTTCATAGCACTTCATAGAGTTCATAGTATTGTTCATAGTTTTTCTTTTCTATGCTTTCCATTTCCATGGGATTGGTAGTGATGTTTCTACCAATAAGTGCTTCTTTCATGTTTAATATTAGGAATTTGTGTCTTCTCTTTTTTTCTTAGTTGGTCTGGCAGAGGCTTATGTTATTGATTTTTTCCAAAGAGCTAACTTTTGGTTTCATTGATTTTATCTACTGATATCCCATTTTTAATTTATTTGATTTCTTATTCTTATTATTCCTTTTTTTCTACTTAGTTGAATTTAATTTGCTCTTCTTTTTCTCATTTCCTACACTGGAAATTTAGATTATTAATTTTCAAGCTTTCTTCTTTACTAATATATGCATTCAATGCAATAAATGTTCCTTTGAGCACTACTTTCACCCTATCCCACAAATTTAAAAGTTGGGCTTTCACTTTTATTTCGTTCAAAATAGTTTAAAATTTCTCTTGCAATTTCTTCTTTGACCCACGTGCTACTTAAAATTGTGTTAATTCCCACATGTTTTGGAATTTTCCAGTTATCTTTCTATATTTCTTTCTAGTTTAATTTTATTGTGTACTGGGAGCAATACTGCATGATTTCTGTTCTTTTAAGTTTGTTAAGGTGGGCTTTACGGCCCAGAATGTGTTCTATCTTGGTGAATATTCACAGTGAGCTTGAGAGAAATGTGTATGTTGTTGTTGAATGAGTCAGTCTACAGAAGTCAACTATATCCAGTTGACTGATGTTGTTGTAGAGCTTAACTATGCCTTTAACAGACTTTCTAATCTGTTAGGCCTGCTAATCTGTCCAATTTTTAATGTTGAAGTCTCCAACTATGACAGTGGAATTCATCCACTTCTCCTTACAGTTCTGTTAGTTTTGGGTTCACATAGTGTGATTCTCCATTGTTAGGTGCATACATGTTAAGTGCTTCTACATATTCTTGAGAACTGACCCTTTTATCATTATGCAATGTCCTTCTTTATCTCTGATAAAATTTTCCTTAGTTTGAAGCCTGTTTTATCTGAAATTAATATAGCTACTCCTGCTTTCTTTTGATCAGTGTCAGCATGGTATATTTTTCTACAAGCATTTACTTTTAATCTATATGTGTCTTTATATTTAAAGTGGTTTTCTTATAGACCACATATACTTGGGCCATGCTTTTTGATACACTCTGACTTTTAATTGGGGCAGTTAGACCACCAACATTAAGGTGATTATTGATATAGTTGATTTTATATTGAACATATTCATTACTGTTCTCTATTTGTTGCCCTTGTTCTTTGCTTCTACTTTTGTCTTCCACTCTTTTTCTGCCACTTTTGTGGTTTTAACGGAGTATTTTATATAATTCCATTTTCTCTCCTTTTTTAGCATTGTCAGTTATACTTTTTCACTTTTTTTTAGTGACCGCCCTAGTTTGCAATATACATTTATAATTTATCCATGTCCACATAATACATCACTTCATGAGTAGTGTAAGTAGCTTCTAATAACCAAATAAGATAATCCTAATGACTTCTTCCCACCCTTAAAACATTGTCGTCATTTATTTCACTCAAAATAAGCATACATAAATACACAAGATAGACACACATAACGCAGGTCAGGAAATGGAAGTGGAAAAGCATCTCTTTCCATCAACCAAGAGCCAGGAACAGTAGGTAGTGATTAAATAAAGCAAAAAGAAGGGAAAGCTAGGTAATCAACCTACTGGGGGCGATCCATTAGTTCTCTTATGCAGGAAAGGAGAGTCTGATTGCTGGGCAAGAGCTACACATAGCCAGCTTTTCTGTGCAAAAGCCAGGGTGTGTTAGGAACAAAGAGGAGAAGAGATTTTTAAAAATTAAATAATTCAGCCAACTACAGACATGGTAGATGAAATCAGATAGAAATGACAAGGACTTGGGATGAAAAAGGAAAAGAATAACCAGGACAGTAAGCAATAGACACCAACAATAAAAATAGAGAAGAAACAGAAGATGGGCTCATTGCACAGAAATGCCATCTTTACATTGCACAGCAAAGCAAAGCCCTGATGAGTAACTTGTAAGGAACTCTTACTGTATGTGGGGAGGGAGTACAAGCAACTGTATACCCATTAAGGCCCCCAAGTATGCCTTACTGAATAGCATGATAGAGTAATACTAAAGTTGAAATTTGGGTTTACACAGATCCATGTTCAAATCTAATTGCCATATATTAGAGAACTTGGGCAATTTTTTAACCACCCTTATGCACTGGACTTCCTATCTATAAAAATGACAATAGTAACATCTGTCTTGCAAAGATGTGTGAACATTAAAAAAGATAATATATATCCCTGGCTAGTGCCTCAATAATGTGAATTCTCTTCCCTCTCATGGTCTTGAACAGAATTGTTCCACTCTACCTCCATTCACTATCTGTAGCACATGCAACAATTGAAAAAGAGTGGGAAATACCCTGAACATTTTTAATAAATTGTATTGCTTCCTATCTACTACCTATCCGCACCCCACCCTCAAATCAAAAGTGTAGAACAGAAAAGGTTACATCTTTAGCTATAAGAAAACATTTATTCAGCATAAATTGGAGACTTACCCTTCTCAATTTACCAGTTCATGTCAATGAACACTGATTTGCTAAAGTAGTCCAGACAACAGAGTATTAATGTCATCAGTAGAAGGGGTATTTGACAGGGAAGTTTGTCTACATATTTAATAGTAGACATTCCCTACCTAGTTACCTTTCCCTAACCAACTACCTCACCCTGACTCTTCGGGCCTTCTCTCCATCAATTACTCAGCTCTTTAACCTTCAAATTCTCCCACTCTAACTCACTTATGGCACCACTTACACATCCCCAATTTTAAAACAAATGATGACAACAAAAATCCAATTTCTACTTCAGGCACCCCTAAGCACTGTCCTTTTTCCTCCCTCTATTAATGAAGCTTCTAGGAGACAGCCACATTGACTTTATTTACTTCTTCACCATTCTCAGCTTGCTCCAATCTGCCTTCTGAGACCACCTAGGGCATTAGGCCAGGTCACCAATGATATTCTTGTTGTCACTTTCAGTCTTCCTCTTCCTTGTCCTCTGGGCTATATTTTACACTGCTCACCACTTACTCATTCCTTCTTGAAATATACCCCCTTTCTTTTTGCTTCGCTAAGGGCATATGTTCCTGGTTTTCTCCTAATTTTCCAGCCATTTCTCCTTAGAAATGGCTTTCACCCACTCCTACCCTCCTTGTGTAAAATCTACTCCTCTGTCAGAACCCAAAGTATTTTTTCCCATTTTATTTTGTATTTTTATTACTAATGAGATAGAACCTCTTGATGTTTCTCAAACCTTTGTAATCTTGTTTTGTGAATTGTTTGTTTTTTAATTTTTTTCAATTATAGTTTATATTGAATATTATCTTCTATGAGTTTCAAATGTTTTGTCTCATTCTCTAACACTGGTTCTTAACCTTTTTGGATCACTGCCCTATTTTTGAGAATTTGATAAATAGCATGGAACCGTCCCACAGAAAATACTTATACACACATTTTTGCAAACAATTTCAGGGAGTTAATCCAAAAACTTCCGAGGTGAAGAAACCCTATTCTACACATTCTTTTTCTGGGCAATCTCATCCACTTTCATGACTTCAATCTTTTCTCTTTTGATTACTTTGGATCTATCACTCTAACTTACATCTTGCTTCTAAACCCCAAACCTGTATTTCTGACTACCTTTTCTATTTCTCCTTGGATATAATTCAGAGACATCAAATTCAATGTGTCAAAAAAAAGAGAAAAATCACCTCTTCACTGCCATTCAAATCCTGTTCCTCCTTTGTCAGGTAAAAGAGAGACAAATGACCAAGGAATAGGCACGGCAGGACTCAAAGGAACTCCCCATGCCCAGATATTTGGAAAGGTACCCCCAAACTGAGCCAGCCAAAAGTAGGAATCTCAGTGTAGGAAGACACAGAGGTTTAGCTGGCTGCTGTGGAGCCTCCATGACAAGAGTTTGGGGCAGGGAAGCCATTCTATAGAAAAGAACTAAGCAGAAGGGCTATAGACATGGGAAACCATGTGGCCAGAAGAAGAGAAATAGAAACAGTTGCCTTGCTTTCTGCTAGCTTTCTGGTTCCCAGTTTCAGTGAATCTGTGTGACTTTGCCTAGTATTGGATTCTGTGAGCTGCAATGACATTCTTATAATATCTCTTCTTACATATAAGCTAATATAAGTTTTAGTTTTTGTGGGAAAATGGAGACAACTGTATTCTAACATCAATAAAAAAAAGAACAAAAAAGTTCAGACCTTAGTTTACTAAGGTACTCTGACTAAATAGAAACAATTATACTCCTGTTTTATTCTATAGCATTATGTAGTGGCTAATTTGTTTCTATAATTTTATCATTTACTTTATTTCTTATGAAGCTCTTATTTAAATGTGTACTTTCTACTGACAATCTAAAAACACTGCAAAGATTTTTCAAAATTATTATCTAGCCCTGGCAGGTGTGGCTCAGTAGATTGAGCACCAGCCTGTGAACCAAAGGGTCACAGGTTCAATTCCCAGTCAGGGCACATGCCTGGGTTGCCAGCCAGGTCTCCAGTAGAGGACACATGAGAGGCAACCACACATTGATGTTTCTCTCTTTCTCTCTCCCTTCCTCTCTGTTTAAAAATAAAAAATAAAAATCTTTAAAAAATTATTATCTAGGTCAAAAGGCAGTTCCATTTTTAGTTTTCTGAGGAAATTCCACACTGTTTTTCACAGTGGCTGCACCAGTCTACAATCCCACCAACAGTGCACTAGGGTTCCCTTTTCTCCACATCCTCTCCAACACTTGTCTGTTGATTTGTTTATGATGGCCATTCTGACCAGTGTGAAGTGGTATCTCATGGTGGTTTTAATTTGCATCTCTCTGAAGGCTAGTGATGCGGAACATCTTTTCATATGTCTCTGTGCCCGCTGTATATCCTCCTTGGAGAAGTGTCCCTAAGAGCCCTGAAACACCAATCCAAAAGAACCTATGCACCCCAATGTTCATGGCAGCACAATTTACAATAGCCAAGTGCTGGAAGCAACCTAAGTGCCCATCAGTCAATGAGTGGATCAAAAAAGTATGGTACATTTACACAATGGAATTCTATGCAGCAAAGAAAAAAAAGGAGATTCTACCCTTTGCAACAGCATGGAAGGAACTAGAGAGCATTATGCTAAGTGAAATAAGCCAGGTGGTAAGGGAGAAATACCATATGATCTCACCTTTAACTGGAACATAATCAACAAAAGAAAAAAGCAAACAAAATATAACCAGAGACATTGAAATTAAGAACAATCTAACAATAATAGCCAGAGGGGAGTGGGGAGGGGACAGTGGGGGGAAGGGTTTTTAGGAACTGCTATAAAGGACACATGGACATAACCAAGGGGGAGGGTGGGAGCAAGGGAGGGAGATGGGATTGGCTGGGGTAGGGGAGGAGTGGAGGGAGAAAATGCAGAGAACTGTAACTGAACAACAATAAAGTAATAAAA
>VMDR010024138.1:0-15192 GCA_007922815.1 Macrotus californicus | reverse complement strand
GTTTTGTGCCCACCATATGGTCTATCCTTGAGACTATTCCTTGTGCACTGGAGAAGAATGTATAATCTGATGTTTTGGGATGAATTGCTCTTTAAAAGTCAATTATTTCTATTTGGTCTAATGTGTCATTTAAGCCTGATATTTATTATCTGTTTGTAATAAATGTCTAGAGTTGTCAATGGAGTTTTAAGGTCCCCAACTATGATTGTGTTTCTGTCAGTTTCTCCCTTTAGTTGTTAGTTGTTTCTTTATATATTCCAGAGCTCCCTAATTGGTACATATATGTTACAAAGTGTATCACCTTGGCCATTACGGTTCAGTTGCTTGGAGCATTGTCCCGTAACCACAAGGTCACTCCCCAGGTTGGGGGCTCAATCCCCAGTTAAGGCATGTGCAGGAAGCAGCTGATCCGTGGTTATCTCTAACATCAATGTTTCTCTCTCTCTCCCTTCCCTCTTGAATGAGAATAAACCTTAAAAAAAAGTGTATGTCTTCTTGATGTAGAATTCTCTTTATTGTTGGGGACTGCTCTGTGTGGTTTTGGAGACTGTAGCTCCACTGAGCAAGGCCTAGGAAGAGGCCAATAAGTCTCCCTGGAAAACCAGGAAAGCGAGTCTCATACAGGACCCAATACTGACACTAAGGGTTCCTGTGGGAATCAGACCAGAAATATACATTCTATACTTTGAAGCCTGCTCTGCCTAGCGAGAGCCCTGTTGGTATAAGCCAGATGTTTGAGCTCAAAGGATAAGGAGTGAACTCCTTATCTCATGAACACGCCTTAACGACCACCTGGCGTCAGCATGTCTCAGACCCCAACCTGAGACCATCTCCGTGTTCCTTTGGTTGTTATCTATAGATAATATCTGTTTTCTATTAACTACAGCCTTTGGGCATTGTATGATGACCTATGCATGCATGATGTCTACCCCTGCACATACTGATCCGAATAAAAGCATTTCAGAGGAGGGCTCGGGGCATTCTCCACTAGAGGGCATTGCCACCCCCTTTCCTGCAGGAACAACAGATTGTGTCTGGTATGATTCCTTCCTTTTCATCCACAGCAGCTGGGAGAGCTCTGCTGGGCGAAACCTCCCACATCAGTTGCCCAAAACAGGGACCCTCGATTCAGGACCTGCATTGGCCAGAGGCTATGAGCCATCGTCATGGAAGGCACACCTAGTCAGATGGAATTCAGCACCTTCCATCCCACAAGTAAGGGACAGTGGCACCAGGAGCTTTTATTCTGTGGTTATGCGGCCAGTGTGTCTAAGATGAGGGAAAAGGGGATTTCTTCCAGGCCACCTCTCTTGCAGCCATTTTGCATTTAGTTTTGAATTCTCTCCTTCCTCCAGGCCTCTAGGCACTCTGGGAAGTCACCCTTAGCTAGAAAGTATCTCGAATGAGTGCTCTGGTCCCAGCTAGACTCCAAAAAGGCACTTCTTCACTCTAGCCTGAGTTATGGGGAATCCCTGTGTGAGTGGAGGCCTTGCAGAGGTGTTTGGGGTCAATCACTGAGATGTGTAGGGGCCACATAGGGAGATCCAATCATGATGATTTAATTTTTGGCTCATCCAGGGAAGTGTGAGATAAGGGTTGGTCACCCAGCACTGCAAGCCCCCTGAGGGGACAAACCCCTCCTCATAAGCAGCACACTGTAACGTCTGCATCCATCTTTTCCCCAGGACTTAGTCAGAAGAGACATACAGAACTAGTTAGGAGGAATGACAGCAGGAGAGGATAAAACTGAAAGTAAAAAACTATCCCAGCCACCAATCTGGGATCGGGACTTTCTAAGGAGTAGGAAATGTATTCTCAGCTGCTTCAGCATCTTCTTAAGGCTGTGGGATGTCAGGTTAAAAAATGGAATTTAACTAACATATTAAAAACTGTAAAGAGCTACTGTCCATGGTTCCCAGATACAGGCTCTTTGGATTTAGAAGTGTGGGAAAAAGTAGGGCAGAAATTGAAATGGTACCAGGAGAACGGGGCATCAATAAGACATCAGAATTTATTAATCTGGAGCCTAGTTAGGACGGCTCTCAGACTATTCACACTAGAAATCCTCGTGATCAGGAAAATTTAGACAAAAAGAAGGGACCTATAGGTCAACGGCAGGCATAGTTGCTGAACCTAATAATAAAAATTCGCCACTGCAAATGGAGGAAAAGGCTAGCTCCCCTTCGGCCCCACCATTGGACAACTCACTGGAGGAGCCGCCAAAGAAATCTGCTCCCTCCCTCTCAACCAACTGAGCTAGCTGCTTGGGCTGCTGCTCCAGGTGCATCTCCAGGATTTACCTCCAGCTCCTCCCCACCTCCTCCTCCATTAGACCCGCCTCCAGCCTCAGCAGACCACCTCCCACATGCAACAATGTCTCTGGGAGGCTGCCAAAGGAGGAGATTGCAGAGCTCTGTCTGCTCTCCCTATGGTCACTAAACAGTGTGGACAGCATGAGCCCTTGCCTTCTGAGATATACAAAGATTTAAAAGAGTATTAAGGACAACGGGCTTCACTCGCCCTACACTATGGGGGTCTTGTCCGCCATCACTGAAGGATATCGGACAGCCCCTAGTGATTGGAAAGGCTTAGCTCAGACTGTACTTACACCTGCCCAATTTACGGTCTGGCCTTTGGAATACACGGACTGCTGCCGCTGCCAAGCGGCTGGGAATAACAGCAGCGAAAATCCAGTCCAGTTTAACATACTTCTTGGGAACGAACAATATGAATCTGCTGAAGAGCAGGCAAAAATGGACCCTCCCAGGCTGCTTTCTGTGCCCTAAAAATGGTTCTGGAAGCCAAAGCCCAGGGGCCAGGCTCCTTCCTTAATATTCAGCAAGGAGCCACAGAGGCTGATTTAGATTTTGTTGATAGACTGCAAGAAGCAATTCGAAAACAGGTTGAGGGTCAGGAAGCAGCGGAAACCGTTTTATTACACTTGGCTTATGAAAATGCAAATAGTGATTGTAGGGCTGTACTCAACCCTCTCAAACTGACCACCACCGATATTAGTCAATTTATCAAGGCTTGTCAGGGCGTGGGCACGGAGCAACGTCCAGCCACGTTACGGCTGCCATAAAAGGGGAGGTTAAATGCTTTAACCCTTTTGGTATGGGTGCTGGATATATCCGGTGCCCATCTGATGACCTGTGTGGACAAGCGCTGGATATATCCAGCATCCATCTGTATATAATTTTTATAAATTTTACTTATATAATTGATAGAATTTTATATAACTATCTCTTAATATTAAAGTTACAAACAACACTTGGAAAAAAAGCATTGTTTTATTAAGCATAGATCTTACATAAGTTTAGGAAAGTCTTCACACAAAGGAGGACTGACCATGTGCTATGTGCGCATTTTTGGCGCAGCACCTCCTCGTACAGCGGGAGTGTCGCGCGGCGGAAAGAGCGCTCGTACTGAAAGGGTTAATTGTGGCAGACCCGGACACACCCGTTGGGAGTGCTGGAACAAACAGAAAAACCCAAACCCACCCAGTAAGGACTGCCCATGATGTGGCGAGGGCAAACAATGGTCTAGTCAGTGTAAATTCCAATACGATAAAAATAGCAAACGGCCTCCACCTCAGGGAAACGGGAGTAGGGGCGCAAAGTCTGGTGCCCTGAACTCCCACAGGAGTTATCCCCACGGCAACAACCAACCGCTTTGGCCCCCGGAGCACGCCGAGTCCCGATCTCCACAAGGGGGAGTGCAGGACTGGACTGGGTCACTACCCAACAACTCACCTTGAAAGAACAGGATGAAATCCTCATAGCTCCTACGCGGGTATGCAGACCACTGTCTGAGGGCACTGTTGGATTGATTTTAGGAAGGTCTAACATTACGGCTAAAGGGATTTTAGTCCAGCCTGGAGTAATTGATTCTGATTATCAGGGAGAAATCAACGTTATGATCAGAGCCTTTGGATATCATGTCATTCCTGCCCAAACTCACGTAGCCCAACTTCTTCTTCTTCCCTACACAGTGCCAGATACTCAAAATATTAAGAGAGGGGAAGGAGGCTTCAGTAGTACTAATAACCAATCTGTTTTTTTGGGCCACCTCCATTAAATTAAATAAACCTCTTTTAGAAATCAAAATCAAAGACAGAACCTTCCATGGCCTACTAGATACGGGTGCAGATATCTCTGTAATTTCTAGCCAATACTGGCCTCCAGATTGGCCACTAACAGCGGCCGACATATCCATAACTGGGCATATGAGGCAATTCTCAACCACACAAACGTTTCTGGTCCCTCAGATGCTATGGCCCTGGTGGACAGGAAGGGCGAATTCAGCCCTGTGTCCGTCCAGTCCCACTTAATATTTGCGAACAAGACCTTCTAACTCAGTGGGGAATGAAAATCACCCTCCTACCTTTTCCCTAATGACCTCTGTTCAGATACCTCCTCTACCCCTCACATGGCTTTCAGATACGTCTGTGTGGGACAATCAGTGGCCACTGAAAGGGGAGAAGTTAGAAAAAAACCATGAGTTAGTAAAACAAGTATTATAGGCAGGACATACTGAGCCATTTAGCAGTCCATGGAATACTCCGATTTTTGTAGTTCCTAAAAAATCAGGAAAATGGAGGCTTATACATGATCTTAGAAAAATTAATGATACTTCAACCAATGGGAGCTCTCCAACCTGGAGTCCCAAACCCAGCTCGACTCCCTAAGGATTGGCCACTTCTAGTCATTGACTTAAAAGATTGCTTTTTTACAATTCCCTGGGCTGAAAAGGACAGAGAGCAATTTGCTTTCTCTGTTCTGATTCTTAACAACTCTTCAGCCATTAGAGAGATTCCAATGGAAGGTTCTGCCTCAAAGCATGTTAAATTGCAGAACTATCACCAGCATTTTGTCCATCAGACCTTACAGCCTGTCTGGGAAAAGTTCCCTAATTCTATAATACATCATTATATGGCCGATATCCTGACTGCTGCCCTGTGTTCTGAGATGCTAAGACTTACAAGCTTATTTTTAAAAGGCCATATCTACTGCAGGCGTAATTATAGCCCCTGAGAAGGTCCAACAGTCTGAGCCTTGGAAATACTTGGGGCACGTTCTTTTTCACTGGACAGTTTAGCCTCACACACTCCAAGTTAATCCACCAAAGTGCCCAACCCTTAATGACCTCCGGAAACTATTAGGTGTTATCAACTGGATTCAACCTAGCCTAGGAATTACCACCCATCAGTTTACTCACTTATTCTATACCTTAAAAGGAGACTCCGACTTAAATTCCCCTAGAACTTTGTCCCCTCCCAACTCTCCAAGAATTAGACCTTGTCAATCAGCATGTTAACAAAAGACAGCTCACAAGAGTTGACTGCCAATTTCCCATCAGGCTATTCTGCTTTCCAACTTCAGGTACCTCCACAGGATTAATTGGTCAACTATTACCTCAGTTAGGCATGATAGAATGGCTATTTCTCTCTCACCAACCTCAACGTACTATTACCACTTATACTACAGCTCTAGGCCAGCTTATTATTAAAGGTCATGAGAAAACTCAACTTTTTGGCCATGATCTATGCATCATTCATGTCCCTCTCACCCAAATCTATTTACAACAGCTGTCCAGTCAGTCTCTGGAATTTCAGTGTGCTATCACAGACTTTGTTGGCAGAATAGAAATTAGCCTGCCCTCAGAAAAATTATTACAGAATATCCCAATTCTTGATATTTGTTTGAAAGAGAAAAACAGTAAGACCCCTATCCTCAAAGCAAGAACTGTTTTTATTGATGGCTCAGGAAAAACAGGGAAAGCCACCATCACCTGGCAAGAAAATGAGGAGTGGAAACATTATATTTCTTATCGTCATGTTTCCACTCAATGGGCCAAGCTCTCAGGAGCCATTATGGCTCTCCAACAGTGGCCCCATGAGCCCCTCAATCTGGTTTATGACTCTGGTTATACGTTATATACTCTCCTTCATATAGACCAGGATCTCCTTAAGGAGTCCATTGACCACCCCACCTCTACTCAGCCTGTTTTTAACCTTGCAAACTTTGCTAGATGAAAAGGAATGTATTCTGTTTGTTACTCATATGAGTTCCCATACAGGCCTCCCTGGTCCTGTGTCTGAAGGCAGTGCCTGAGCTGATGCTCTACTGAGCATGGTACATACATTTCAAAAGGCTGTTGTCTCCCATCAGTTTTTTCATCAAAATAGTCATGCACTTTGCAAGGAGTTCAAACTCCCATATTCTCAGGCCAAATTATTAGAGAATGTCCAGATTGCCAGGCCTTAGGTAAGGCATTGGCCTCTATTGGAATTCATCCCAGAGGCTTAGAGCCACAAATAATCTAGCAATCTGATGTCACCCATTACCCCCCTTTTGGGAAATTTAAATTTATTCATGTCTCTATTGATACTTTCTCTGGGACATTGCATGCTTCCGCCCTTATGGGTGAATCCAGGCCCATTGGCTTGAGGCTTTTAGCCACCCGGGCCGTCCGCAACAAGTTAAAACTGATAACGGACTGGGGTATACAGCCCAATCCAGTTAAGATTTCCTACAGAGATGGGGAATGCAACACAAAACAGGCATCCCTTATAATCCCACAGGCCAAGCAAATTGTTGAACGTGTCCATCACACTTTTAAAACTCTTCTTAAAAAAAAGGGGGAGTCAGGAAACCTCTCCCAGAAATCTGATAATGCTGGCCATGTACACTTACAATTTTCTTAATTGCAATAATTCTTTTAACACACTGATCGAGAAACATTTCAATCGACAAAAGGTAAAGGCCCCATCCCTTAGGGCTGTACAGCGATCCCATGGGAGAAGGGAGATGGAAGGGGCTGGCTGAATTATTAACATGGCGAAGAGGGTATGCTTGTGTTTCAGTCCCTACAGGTCCTTTGTGGCTACCTGCTAAAAGAGTTAAACCCTACCATGGGAGACTGACCCCACCAACCCTTGTGGACAGCTCAGATGGAGAGGGTCCGACATCTCAAGGACCTGACCAATCAGCTGTCCCAGATGACCATGAACAAGCGCTGATGTCGGATCCGAGTCCCTCGCCAGAACTGGGGGAAGCAGGCCACGGGAAGCACTCTACCACCTGAACCCAAGGGGATAACGTGGGGAGACTTAAAAACCCTTAATAGCAGGGATGAAGAAGTCATGAAGGATGTAGGGCTGGCTATAAGAGACTCCTGAAAATTGATTTCTAGCCTACTTGTCAGTGGTGTCCTCTAATTCCATCAAAACTGTTGGCACTTGATCTGTTAGCTTGTTTTGGAGGCTTGAGCATCGCTGCTGAAACTCAGCATATTTACTGGAGCCATGTCCTTGATCCTCCCACATTTAAGCTCCGTACCTGGTGGAATTCAGAGCCTCCTTTGTCTAGCAATGGTACCAAATGGATAGGACACGCTTGGTTCCCACCGGACAGTCCTTCAGAGGAAGATCGACATTGGGTATCCGTCCCTACAAATACTGTCTGTGTCAGAACACTCGCCTGCTTGTTTTTCCACACTATCTGACACTGTTTACCTATAACTTTTAAATGGGATGTACATGCCATTTAACTTCAAGCAAATATCTCCCTCATAGGAGCCATAGGCTTTAAAGGAGAAAAGGGTGGGGACAATAGTAACACCCCAGACGTATCCCTTTGTAAAATTAAGGCAAAAACTACTGAGCCTGTCACTTGGTCATTGTGTAGAGATCAATAGCCCTCACTCACTGATATTCTTAACACCCTGTGAACAGCTGAAAACTGGGGTGCCAAGTGGAAAGTGTATGCTAATGTGGGTTCTACCATTGTCCCTGCCAAACCTAAAACTATATACAGTAGTGTAGGGTGGCATGGCAGAGGAACTGGAGCTCCTATTATAAGAATCACATCCTCAAATCACACTGGCCCTTGGCATACGAATACTTGGAAAATGGGCCTCCCTTTCATAGAACGCCTTGTAGGATGCTTTCAATACAAAAGAGTTGAGTCCCAAGAAAGGTTTTTATATCATAGAGGATATTAGTAGTTCCAGGGTTACTGTACGTACTTCTCACCCCTATCTTTTTCTAGCCATCCCAGGGACGCCTCATTTAACCTATAACTCTGTGATATTTAGTCTCTATACTTCCCCTGGCTCTATCTATGCTAGCCGTCTTACTCACACTAATGTTAACTCAACTCAATCTCACTAGGGTTTTTGTAGTTTGCAGACAAACAGAAATCTGGATGCCGGTTAATGTTACCCATGAATGGGAAGATCCGGGAGGCCTAGCCACCCTCAACCGTGCTCTCTCTCAAGAGAGTGTGTCGCTTCTTAGGGACTCTCGTCGCTTGTACTGTCTCTGCCATTGCTATAGCTGCCTCTGCTGCAGCAGCTGCCACTGCTCTGGCTGAGTCCATCCAGGCTGCTCATGCTGTTGATGCCCTCCTCACCAATACCCTCAAGAAGTGATCCAACAGACACGTATTGACCAAGAGATCCTTACCAAGCTCTCAGCCATAGGGTCTGCAGGAATATGGCTGGGAGAACGGCAGGATGCTCTTGTCACTTCTTGTCACTTGTCAACAACTCACTTGTGATCCAGGCTTCTCTAAGCTGCGTGTCACCCCCTTGAAGTGGAACTCCAGTCAGCACTCATGGGAGGAGGTCCAAAATCACTTGAGGGGCCTTTCCTCTAATCTCAAGGGACAAATTGATCAACTCCCACTGGAGCTATGTTGGCAACTTCAGGACATTAAGAGACTCACTGAGCAGAAGGTCTTTCAGACCCTGAGTAACAACTTACAATGGCTCAATCTAAAAACTTGGTTTGAAGAACTAAATGTGTGTGTCTGGGTCATGGGGGCTATGGGATGCCTCCTAATCACTGTGGTCTTTTGTGCCTTGAAATGTATATACAAATTGCTTTCCAGGGATTGTATAGGCAAAGAGCAAGTAGCAGGCTCCATCAGACTTAACACCATGTCTGACATAACAAACAAAAATGGGGGAGACGTTGGGAACCACTCTGTGTGGTTTCAGAGACTATAGCCCCACCCAGCAATGCCTTGGAAGAGGCCAATAAGTCTCCCTGGAAAACCAGGAAAGCGAGTCTCATACAGGACCCAATACTGACACTAAGGGTTCCTGTGGGAATCAGACCTGAAATATACATTCTATACTTTGAAGCCTGCTCTGCCTAGCGAGAGCCCTGTTGGTATAAGCCAGATGTTTGAGCTCAAAGGATAAGGAGTGAACTCCTTATCTCATGAACATGCCTTAACGACCACCTGGCGTCAGCATGTCTCACAGACCCCGACCTGAGACCATCTCCATGTTCCTTTGGTTGTTATCTATAGATAATATCTGTTTTCTATTAACTACAGTCTTTGGGCATTGTTTGATGACCTATGCATGCATGCTGTCTACCCCTGCACACACTGATCCCAATGAAAGCCATTTCAGAGGAGGGCTTGGGGCATTCTCCACTATAGGGAATTGCTACCCCCTTTCTTGCGGGAACAACAGATTGTGTCTGGTATGATTCCTTCCTTTTCATCCACTGCAGCTGGGAAAGCTCTGCTTGGCAGAGCTTCCCTACATTTTATCATTATAAAATGTTCATCTTTGTCTTGTTACCTTTGTTATATTGAAGTCCATTTTGTCAGGTATAAGTATGACTACATATGGCTCCAGTTATTTACTTGGAGAATAATTTTCCACCCTTTCAGTTTCAGTCTGTATTTGTCATTGCAGCTTCGAAGTGTCTCCTTAAGGCTGCATACGGCTGGATTTTGTTTTTTGATCATCTTCTAGTCTGCCTCTTTATTGGTGAATTTGGTACATTTACATTTAGGGTAATTATTGATGTATAAGGATTTCCTACAGCCATTTTGTCTTTTTTCTGGTAGCTCTGTGCTGCCACTTGTTTTTCCCTTTTTGTTTTTGTCTGTTGTATATGCTTAGTGGTATTCTATACTTTTCCCCTCTGTTTCCTCTTTTTTTAGTTGTGTCTCAGTTTCGAATTTGTGTGTGTGTGTGTGTTTACCATTTGTGTAAAATAAAGTTTTCATACATATAGTTCTTTAATTTTGATGCATCTAATCTTCATTCTCCTTTGTAAAT
Organism: Macrotus californicus; assembly: GCA_007922815.1. Classification (NCBI taxonomy): domain Eukaryota; kingdom Metazoa; phylum Chordata; class Mammalia; order Chiroptera; family Phyllostomidae; genus Macrotus; species Macrotus californicus. The sequence continues at coordinate 5,106 of VMDR010024138.1, read as the reverse complement.
TCAAACTTTCACCTGCTCCCATTTTATGTTTTGTTGATACATATTATCTGTTTATGCTGTCAGTTGGTTGGTGGTCTTGCTTGTAGTTTTGTGACCTTTTGTTCTTTCTTCCAGGTAGAATAACTTCCTTGAGTACTGTCTGCCATAGAATTCTGGTGGTAAATTTCCTCAGCTTCTGTATGTCTAGAAAAGTATAACGATGCTGTAATTACTATTCTCATATGTTAATTTCTCTTTCAGTAATTTGAATACTTGGTTATACTCTCTTTTAGCTTGTAGGGTTTTTGCTGAGAAGTCCAGTGATAACCTCATGGGCCTTTTAAAGATAGGTTATTTTCTTCTTTATCCTGGTTGCCTTGAGAATTACTTTCCATCATTAATATAAAAAATATTTTTGATTGATTTTAAAGAGAGAGAAGGAGAGAGTGAGAGAGAAAAACATCTATCTGTTGTTCCACTCACTTATACATTCACTGGTTGCTTCTTGTACGTGCCTTGACTGAAGGTTGATCCTGCAACCTTGGTATTTCAGGATGACACTCTAACCAACTGAGCAATGCAGTCAGTGCATCATCATTAATTTTTGAGTTTTAATATAATGTGCTTTCAAGAAGGCCTCTTTGGATTGAGGTAAGTGTTCTGTTTGCCCTATGGATTCAAGGATGAAGCTTTCCATAGATTTGAATTTGAAAAGATTCTTTGTTCTCTTCTCCCTTTCGTCTTCTATCTATGTCCTTATATTACTCTTTCTGATGGAGTCAGATAGTTCTCAGAGAGGTTTTTTTTATTTTTTTTATTTTATGTTCAAGGCTCTCTCCTTCATTTCTAGGTTTCTTTGATATCACTAATTCTTTTCTCCATCTGGTCAACTCTATTCCCTATGCTTGCCAATTCATTCTTCATCTTTTTTATTGAGTTCTTCATCTCCAGAGTTTTTGCTTTTTTGTTGTTTTAATTTCTTTGGTAAAGTGTTTGTTTGTTGATTTTGTTTCTGAGTTCGTTAAACTGTTTCCTTGCATCTTGTTGAGTTTTTGAGACCTGCAGTCTTGAATTTTCTGCCATTTAAATCACGTATTTCCATGTCTTTACTTTTCTGGGATTTTTTTTTTTTTCTTTCTGAGCTGCTTTGTTGCCCGCATTGTTCACAGTATTTGATGGATTCCTTCTCTGTCTAGGCATCTATGAGTGGTACTTCTCTAGTAGATTGACAATAAGTCTTCCTATTGTTTTCTAGTATGTGATGCTGAATCACAAGTTTTTTAGATTCGTAGCACTTCTCTGGCTTTTCAGATTTCTGCAGGGTAGTAGAAAACTGCATGTTCCCTGGGAAGGTAGACATCTCCTCTGGGCTTTGGTCATTTTGGTCTCAGAGGACAAACTCCCAAATCCCACAGAAGAATGTGGTGAATGTTGGAATTTCAAGTCTGTGAATCCCATTGCTGCCCCCTGCAGTCAGACCCTGCCAGCAGAGCAGCTGCAATGTGTGGGGGTGGGGTGAGATGGAGGAATTTGGTCACTTTGTTGCTTTGCTTTCCCAGTAATTGTGAGTGGCAGACACTGTGGCACTATCTCCTGGTCTCCACCAAACCCTGGGTTTACAATTAAGGCAGTATGTGCCTGCTGCTCAGGTAAAAAGAAAAATGTTTCTGTAGTACTAGTTATCAGACTTGCAAATAATTTGCTATGCAACCCAACACTCACTGCTACAGCTTCTTTTGGGGCCTGCTAGTTCTGGGAGTGTGAGGTGAGGTGGCCAAGCCCAATGGCTTTGCTTTGACTGGAATGCCAATTGCCAAACAACCTCTATGCTTCATCCTTCCCTAAGTTATTGGGTTCAGCTGCACTTTCTATTGTCTACCCCTTCAGGAATGCTCACTAAATCTTAAAAAAAAAATGATTTTATTTATTTTTAGAGAGAGGGGAAGGGAGGAAGAGAGGGAAAGAAACATCAATGTGAGAAACATCAATTGGTTGCCCCTCATACATTCCCAACAAGGGTCCTGGCCTGCAACCTAGGCATGTGCCCTCACTGGGAATCACACCAGTGACCCTTCTCTCTGTGGAACAATGCCCAATGCACTGAGCCATGCTGATCAGTGTTCACTGAATCTCATTGCTCCTCCAGGCTGAAGGGAGTACTGGCAGCAACCTGGTTCCTCCCCTCTCCAGTGTGAGCCCTGCCTTGAGGTCCAGTCTGTGGGCTGTCTTTGTCTAATCTTAGCTTTTCTCCCTCCTCACCTCCCTGGTTCACTTCCGCTTGCCCACCTTCAGGTGTTTCAATGCACCAATGTCTTCAACATTTTTGTGCATTGAGCAGTGCATTTTTTGTTAAATGACAGCTGTTCAAAGAGTTGAAACTTCAAGGGGAGAGACCAAGGGGATCTCTTACACCACATTCCTCTGATGTGACTCCTTTTCTTTTTGGCATCATATATCCCAAACTTGAAGCTGAAAGAAGCCAACCACCAGAAGGTGCAACCAAAAAAAAAAAAAAAAAGAAAGAAAAAGAAAAGCCACCCCCACCCCACCAAGAAAAGATGGACTCAAAAAGCCAGAAAAGGAAAAGCCTATCAAGATAGAACACTTGTGGACAATAATCTCTTTAGAGTGAAATACTATAAAAATCAATGTGGCTACAATCCACTAGACCAGTGAAGTCTAGACTTCTACACTCTTAAGGTTAAAAAAGCTATTCCAAATCACTTCCCCCCCTACCTATTTAGAATGGTGTCAGAGAAGGCTGAGTAGGGAGCATGGGTTTGTTTGCTTCAGTTCCTTGGTTAAATTTATTACTAAATACTTTATTGTGTTTGATATTATTGTAAATGGGATAATTTATTTCAGATAATTTATCATTAGGCTATAGAAATGCTGATTTCTGCATGCTATTTTTATATCCTACAACTTTACTGAATTCATTGATTAGGTCTAACAATGTTTGGGTGGAGTCATTAGGGCTTTCTATATATAAAATATCACCTGCAAAGGGAGACAATTTTATCCTTTTCTTTACAATCTGGTAACTTTTCTTTCTTTTTTTAATGCCTGATTTTTCTGCTTAGGATTTCCAGTACTATGTTGAGTAAGAATGGTGACAATGGGCATCCTTCTCTTGTTCCTGAACTTAAGAGTAGAAGCTTTCATCACACCATTGAGTGTGATGTTAACTCTGGGCTTGTCATATGCAGTCTTTCTAATGATGAAGCACATTCTTATACACCAAAACTGTCTTTTTAACACGGATGTTTGCTGACTTTTTTCAAATGCTTTTTCTGCATCTACTGTGATCGTGTGATTTCCTTGCTTCATTCTGTATCACATTTATTGACTTGCAAGTTGATGTTTAATCCTCCTTGTAATCCAGGGATAAATCCTACTTGGTCATGGTGAATAATCATTTAATGTGCTGCTGACTTGGGTTTGCTAGAATTTTGAGAATTTTTGCATTCATATTCATCAGGATATTACCCTGTTGTTTTCTTCTAGGGTCCTTATTTGTCTTTGGTACATTTTTTCCCCTTAAGATAATAGCTTAAGATTATTGATTGATTCTGTTCTCATTTCTAATATAGGTATTTAGTGCTTTCTCTCAGCTCTGGTTTACCTGCATACCACACCTGTTCTATGCCTATTTTCACTTAGTCTATATATTAATTTCTTTAAAAAAATTCCTCATGAGACTTCTGGCCAAGATGGAGGTGTAGGTAGATACACTTTGCCTCCTAACACAACCAAAAAAGGACAACAAATTTTTTTTTAAGAAGTAACCAGAACTGCCGGAAAATTGAACTGTATGGAAGTCTCACAACCAAGGAGGTAAAGAAGAAACATTCACCCAGATTGGTAGGAGGGGAGGGGACAGGCAGACAGGTGCATAGGAACAACTGCAAGGTGGTGGCTGGAGGATCGGGGCAGGCAAGGCGACAGCTGGCAGAGCAGGTGGTCCCAAATTTGCGTGTGGATAAACCAGGAGGAACTACTGGGGAGGAAGACAGATTGTGAAACCCAGGGGTCTAGTGGGAGGAAATAAAACCTCAAAACCTCTCACTGAAAAAACCTGTGAGGGTTGAGTCAGCAGAAGAAACTCCCAGCCTCAGAGACTTTGTTGGAGAGACTCACAGGGTCCTAGAATGTACACAAAACCACCCACCTAGGAATCAGCAGCAGAAGGGCCCAATTTGCTTGTGGGTAGCAGTGGAAGTGACTGAAAGCCGACCAAGCCCAGCAAGCGACATTGTTCCCTCTCGGACTCCCCCCCTACATACAGCACCACAATGCAGCCACCTGGGTTGCCCCGCCCTGGTGAATATCTAAGGCTTTCCCCCTTACTATGAAATAGACATGCTTAGACAAAAAAAGATATGGTCTAAATGAAAGAACAGATCAAAGCTCCAGAATAAATACAACTAAGTGATGAGGAGATAGCCAACCTATCAGATGCAGAGTTCAAAACACTGGTAATCAGGATGCTCACAGAATTGGTTGAGTGTGGTCACAAAATAGAGAGAAAAGTGAAAGCTATGAAAAGTGAAATAAAGGAAAATTTACAGAGAACCAACAGAGAAGAGAAGGAAACAGGGGCTCAAATCAATGATTTGGAGCAGAAGGAAGACATAAACATTCAACCACAACAGAATGAAGAAACAAGAATTCAAAAAAATGAGGAAAGGCTTAGGAACCTCCAGGACAACATTAGACATTCCAACATCTGAATCAGGGATGCCAGAAGGAGAATAAGAAGAGCAAGAAGTTGAAAACTTATTTGAACAGATAATGAAAGAGAACTTCTCCAATTTGGCAAAGGAAATAGACTTCCAGGAAGTCCTAGAAGCTCAGAGAGTCCCAAAGAAGTTGGACTCAAGGAAACACACCAAGGCACATCATAATTACATCACCCAAGATTAGCGATAAGTAAAGAATCTTAAAAGCAGCTAGAGAAAAGGAGAGCTATCTACAGAGGAGTTCCCATAAGATTATTAGCTGGTTTTTCAAAATAAACCTTACAGGCAAGAAGGGGCTGGAAAGAAGTATTTGAAGTCATGAAAGGCAAGGACCTACACACAAGAAAACTCTATCCAGCAAAGCTCTCATTTAGAAAGGAAGGGT
>VMDR010024137.1:0-15194 GCA_007922815.1 Macrotus californicus | reverse complement strand
TAAGAAGAATTCCATCCACAGCTCATGTTTGGTTAAGGGTTGTCTGAGAAGGTTCTTTGAAAGCCCCTAATGCACAGAATCTCCTAAGTCCTTTCCAACAACAAAATGGTTCCTAAAACTGGTTCTAGAAAGCATTTTAAATGCTTCTGTTTCCTCATTATCTTAAGCCCAAAAGTATATACTTTCAAGAAGTTTATATTTAAAAGAAATACAAATATAGATTATATTTTTAGAAGGCATTTCACACCATTTGGGGGGATAAATTAATTTTGTAATGTCTAGAATAAGAAAATGAAATGGATGATTGTCTTTCCACTGAAATCTTCCAGCAGCTTTAGAAACTGTTTGCTTTGTTACAATGTCCAACCCAGACATCTACTCCAGTGCTTTTGCTGATCAGAATTAACTATCAACTTTGGATGCTTGCCCACTTCAAATACTCCCAAAAGTAACATGGAGACATTACATCAGCGGGATTACAGAAAGATTAATGGGCTTTGTTTGGAGATGCAAATAGTAATTACACTTATTGCATACTTCTAACCCATGGTTTGGCTTTTTTTACCTGAATCTAAGGGAATCTAGTTGTACATTTGCATATAGTTTAATGATAACAATAATGTGTAGTTAACAGATATTCATTGGAATATAAAAAATTTACTTGGCATTTTCCCAGGTAATTGTTTTTACAGCTTGCCGTCACTTATGCATTAGCTACATTCATAAAAAGGTTTACATAAAGAAAATATTTTCATACTAAACCCCATTTTCCCACTGTTGCCCAATATTAAATCTTGAGTTCTATTTCTATAGGAAAATGTTGGCGCCAACACATCATAAAAATTATAATTAAATATCTAAACATGTTTGCAAGGAATAGGTGCATTTAATCAATTATTTTAGAAACTACATTTTATCCTTTCACCTGCAATAAGAATTAATCAAATGGATAAACATTTTGTTTCATAGTCCCACAGCCATTAGAAGGACATGTATCTTTTTTAAAATGCAGAGTTTTGGGTGACTTCCTAGGCACTGAAACTAGAAATACAATTTTTGCTGGACTGCCACACAGAGGAGATATGTTGTCAGAGTCAGGCAATGCATGCAGTCTCAGATCATTGATAATAATCATGTGGGGTCTTGGAAACTGCTTCTATTGGTAACACACTTTTTATCCACACCAGATGATTTACTGGAACTATAACAGATCCTTTGGAGCCAGTACCATCATTTGACTGAAAGACTATTTATCAAAGAAATGGGAAAAAGGACTTGCTCAGCTGCCTGGACTGTTCCACACTGTAAAAGGGTAAAGAGGCCCTATTTGCTAAAGCAGAAGAGTATCTGAAAGTTTTTGAAAGCTGTCCTACTTTGAACCACAGGTACTTTGAAGTAATGCTAAGCTATTTAAGTTAATTTTTTATTTTTCTGGCACAAGACCACATGGAACGCAATGATCTACGCCATCCTCTTCCTGAGTTGCTGCCGATAACCCGGGTATGCTTTTCGTCAGGAAGTCAGTGTGAACTTACTGCAGGGTGCGCACTACACTGAGCATCACCAAGTCCTCTTAGTCTCTGCTGTGAGCCAGGAGGCAGAGCCACAGCAACAGTAAGGCAGTGCTGCAACGATACAGCACCGACATTCAGTCTGGCTACCACACACATGATGAACAAGTTCAGTGATATTTAGAGCTCTGAAAGGCTAACAGGTCTGACCTCTGATTATCCTAACTTACTCCTACTCACAATATGGGTAAGAGACTGCATTTTTGTCACTCTGCAGATGTTTTTCTGTGAGCAAAATAGCTTTTGAGAATATTCTTAAATAAGTCCATCGTGGTATCCTAATATCCCCAAAGAGCAGATGTTTCATGAGTTGGCATGGCATCACGGAGAAGCCTGAGCTTGGAGGACAGCCCCCTGGGTTGCAGAGCCGGCTCAGTCCTTTACTGGTCATGTCACCCTGGGTAAACTACACCCCATGCCAGGTGGTGGCAGGAAATCACGAGGGTTTGCCCTCTTTATTTCTTGCCAAGTAACCCATCGTCCTTCTGAGACATTCTACAACGTTTCTATGATGCTTCAAGCACCTCTTGCACCTTGTTATTCCCTGTAAATAACTGAGGGGCTTTGCCACCAGCTCTTCCAGTCCAGGGACTGCACTGGTATGTCTACTTGGGGAGATCCAGGGCAGGGTACAGTCACACTGGCTGGTCTGCAGCCTTTCACTTCACATAGGAAACCTGACATTTGGTTCACAGCCACTCCAGAAATGCCAATATACTTTAAACTACCACGTAGCGTTCAGAAGATACACCAATAAGTTCAGATACTGTGAAAACCAATTAAATAAATCACCAGAAGAATTTAATGCAAAATAGTAAATAATGTTACTTTTACTATACTTTTGCTTTTTATGACTTAAAGGACACTTATTTACATGTTTGGGATTATGTTATATCTATATTGACTATTCTGTGACCTGTCAGTCAACCACAGTGTAGGAGTCTAGTAACTCATTTATCTTTGAAGAAATGCATCTTAACCAGAGAATGTGAGAATGTCAACAAATAATAAGGAAATAAAGAAACCAAGTGGGGCAAGGTTCTGATGACTGAAGCCAAGAAAAAGCCTGGGAAATTAGTGAACGATAAGCTCCCAGGATATTCGAACTGAGAAAGGCAGTAAGCCATGATGAGAATAATAGCTTAGATAATTAAATATCTAGTCCAAACGTTGCTGCCTAAGAGAGAAGAGCTAAAGAGTGGAAACTACTGGTGTTTGTCTCAAGGAGAGGGAAGGGCTGAGGAAGGAGTGAAACATGCAAACAGGGTGAAAAATACTTGATGATGATGGTACTTGTTACACTAAAGCAATGTTATTATTGTATGTTACATTAGAGACATATACTATTGAAGCTAAATATAAAAAACTTACTTGGATTTAGGGAAGATCGGAACATGTTTTATTTTTGTTTTAAATGAGGTATGTAGACAGCTAGTAAGTTCAATATGGCAGAAATCTCTTGTTGCCTTAAATGACTTGGAGAAAGCTCCCCACATGTTCTTACAGACAAGACGTCAAGCAAAATCAGCGTCATTCAAACTGAGTGTGCTCAAGGCTCCAGAAGGGTTTGAGGAAGCAGCGTGGAGAATTCCAGAAAGCTGAGACCCACATGGGGCTAAAGAAAGAATGTATCTTGAGCAAATTGCAGTTATCCTTTTTGTTACTCTCCTGAAAAATTCACTTAAGAGAACAAAAGAAAGGCTTGAAAATAAGACTATACGATCTTATTTGCAGGGGATGGACGGCACTTCTCGTGAGACAGAGAGAGATCTGGAATGTAACCAGAGACTGTGGGACTCGGAGAATGCCAGCCATGGCTGTGGCGATCGCTCAGGAGGCTCAATCACCCAACGTATGCCTAAGAAATTCCACCCAGAAATCGAACACTTTGGAGCTGGGGAACGAAGGACGAAGTCAATTAGATGAAGAGCTAAATCTATAATCTCAGCTGTCATTTGATTCTTGCTTTATCAAAATGAAATTCTAATAAAATCAAAATAAGTGTATTATTTTACTTCTCAAATTTAAGGACAGGACTCCCCTGCAAATGCTTGTGAACCCTGTATGAGACCATATTTCTTCAAGAGAGGAAGAAGTAAATGATTCCCACACTATTCTGGGGCTGGTGTTCTAGGAAGGCTGTATGGGACTGATTTCTGCTCAGACATAGGGGAAAAGGGAGTCTTATTCACCGTAGTCTTAGCATCTTGTTATGTGGTGTGGTTACCAAGCACTCACAAGAAGTCCAATGAACATTTGTGAACAGAGGGAGTGAGCATAGCTAACTTACTGAGCAGTTTACTATATGCCAGCATTGTACACAACTCAGCTAATCCTCACAATAGCCTCATACAGTATATACCATTGCTATTTCCATTTTACAGCTGAAGGGACTGAAGAACAGAGAGGCCAGCCCTGGCTGGTGTGGACTGAGCACTGGCTTTCAAACCAAAAGGCTGCAAGTTCGATTCCTAGTCAGGGCACATGCCTGTGTTGTGGGCCAGGTCCCCAGTTGGGGACATGCAAGCGGCAACCTATCGATGTTTCTCTTGCACATCAATGTTTCTCTCCCTCTCTTCCCCTTCCTTCTAAAAAAAATAAAACAAATTCTTAAAAGAAAAAGAATAGAAAGGTTAACTTACTGGCCTAAGGAGAGCCAGATTTAAACAAAGGTAGACAGGCTCCAGAGGCCTCCTTAACTGTGACACTGCACTACTATAGTCCCCTCGATGTGAGAGCAATACTAGAGAGAGAGGACACTGGGTCATCAAATGCCAGGCTCTGAGCTAAGTGGGAGCAAAGCAAATCATGCCCGCAGCAGCGTGAGTTCAAAATAAAAGCATGCACGTGCCATCTGGCTGGGGACATGCTAGTAGGAGGGAATGCACTTCGTTGTGGCAGTGGGCTCTCCAAGTGCTTCTTCACATTTGGCACAATCAATGACCTTGAGGCAGCTGCATAATATACTGATGAGGTCAGGCTAGACCTGTAATTTTCATTTTCAGCTATGCATGAAATCAATGGACTTCCAAATCAGTAAGAAAAAGACAATTCAATCAATAGGAAAATAAGCAAAGGTTATAAAGTAACAATTCACAAGAAAGGAAATATAAATGACTACACGTATAAGAAGATGCTCAACTTGAATTATAAAGAATGTACATTAAAATGCCAAAGAGGTATCATTTTCCACCTAATTATATCAAAGAAAAAAAACCCAGAAGATTCAACGCAGCTTGTCTCTAGTCTGGATTACTGTAACAACCTCCTAACTGTTCTCTTAGTCACCAAAGTGATCCTCCCAGAAGGTAAGTCAGTGTCACTCCGTCGCTCAAACCCCTGCAGTGGCTCTCCGTTTCCTTCAGAGGAAAAGCCAAAGTCCTTACAATGGTCTACAAGGCCCTGCACAAACGTGGCTCCAAGGCTTCTCTCTCCAACTTGGGCTCACGCCTCCGAGCACTTCCCCTCTCCACTGCAATGACACCAGCCTCCTTCCTGACCCTCGTTCACCACACAGGCGTCCACCCTGAGGCCTCTTCCATGGGCGACCCCCCACTCCTCCCCAGACACCCTCAAAGGTCACTCCCTGCCCTCCCTGAAGCCCCTGCTCAAATCTCCCCTTCTCCATCAACTCTCCTGTTCAAAACTGTAACCCTCACCCTTCCCTCTGGTCCACTTTCCACCTGTCCACAGTGCTTTCATCTCCTGATCACCACAAAATACACCTATTATCTTTACTTTTTATTGTCTGTCTCCCTCAACTAGAATGTAAAGTTCATCACAGCAGAAATTTAACTTAATTTTACTTTATTGAATATCCATCTATTCTATTTATTGACCTATCTTAAGTACCTGTAATAATGCGTCACATGTGGCTAAAATGTAAATAAAAGATATATACCACAACATGGTTACAGCAAAACATCAGAAACACAGTGCCCATAAACACAGAATTAGTTAAATAAATTACAGAACAATCACACAATGGACACTAAACAGTGTAGTCCTGTTTCCAGTATGGCCAATTATGCCCCGATGCATTAATCCTCCTGCAGGGAACTATAAACTCTGAACAAAATGTAAAAAAAAAAAAAAAAAAATCTCTGCTGAGGCATTAAGTAAACCTATATGGATACAAGTTTCTAAAATCTTCATATTAAAATTAGAAAAACGGCCCTGGCTGGCGTGGCTCAGTGGATTGAGCGCGGGCCTGCGGACCAAAGGGTTGCCGGTTTGATTCCCAGTCGGGGTACATGCCTGGGTTGTGGGCTGGGTCCCCTGTGGGGTGCACGTGAGAGGCAACCACATATTGATGTTTCTCTCCTCCACTTTCTCCTTCCTTTCCCTTCTCTCTAAAAATAAATAAATAAAATCTTTAAAAAATAAAATAAAATAAAATTAGAAAAATGATGTAGCTCCTTATATACAAACATGAAATAATCTTTAAGGTATATTTCAAATTTTTTAAAAATCAGATTATTGTTACGGAATGAAACATTTTTATTTTTTTAGATTTTTTCATTTTTATTGTTGATGCTATTACAGGTGTCCCCACTTACCCCCTCTGCCCCCCTCCACCCAGCCTCCTCCCCACTTGCCCCTGGCCATCACCACACTGCCGTCTGTGTCTGTTGGTTAAGCATGCATGTTCTTCAGCTAATCCCTTCACCTTCTTTCATCTAGTCCCCTCTCCCTACTCCCCTCTGACATTTATCAGTCTGTTCAGTCTGTCCATGCCTCTGTTTCTATTTTGTTCATCAGTTTATTTTGTTCATTCAACTCCACACGTGAGTGAGATCGTACAGTGTGTCTTTCTCTCACTGGCTTATCTCACTTAGCGTAATGCTCTACAGGCCCATCCGCGCTGTTGCAAAAGGTAAGCTTTCCTTCCTTTTCACTGCTCACAGTATTCCACTGTGTAGAGGCACCACAGCTCTTTTTACCCACTTTTATCCACTGTATCCATCTGAGTTTTATAGTGCAATATAGAAAATCCTTCTATGTGATGATATGGGATCTTACTAGTTCATTCGGTATTTCGGTTCCTTTGGGTTTTAAGTCCACTTGACAATCTTCTTTAATGGTTTATTTTATTCATTTTATCTTTGTACTTACATCAACAAAGAAATCAGACCACACTTTGTGAATACCCAGAAATTTTTTAAACATGGAGACTGCAGAGGGTGTTCCTATGTTCTTTGAAGGAGGAAATGACCCCACTTCCATTTGTGCTCACAGGAGATTTTACTACAAGACCTGTGGGAGGAACAAGAGGCCGAAATGAAGGCCATGCAGGCCTCACTACAGACAGCTGGTCTTCTTCTTCATAAAGCAGGTGTCAGGAGTGCGGCACTACCTATTCTCTACAACCCTCTCAGACAACTCAGGATACAGGTGAGTTTCTGTATGGCAACTGAAACTAATAATTCCATTGAAAAGGATGTATTTAAGCACTTTAGAAGAGTCTACATATCTCAGGCCACTTCTTCAAAACTTCATGTTTTAGATAACTTTGAACAAGACACCATAATTCCACTATCCTTGCTCTGGTTTGACATTATTTTTACTTCTCCTAAACCATAAAATTTACCTGCAAAAGTGTTCATATATTTGGGAACAAAAGTGAACTCACCCTCTTAAGAGCCAAGAAGAGAGCTACCAAATAGAGTACATAATAAAAACTTAATAAAAGTATATACAATTAAACTGGTAGCAGCATTCAAGTCAAAGATGTGAAGTATTCTAAGAATATCTACTCCAGTTGCATTAGGGGAAAAAATCAACTACTGATTCAATGGGCCAGCTAACCCAGTAAGAATACCATTATGCTGCTTATAAGATCATTTGAAATAATTTTTTAAAAAGACTTAGTAGTCTATCAAAGTCCACTTCAAATATAACAGTTTTTACCATAAATCAAGTATATGGGAAAAATATAAAATTATTCCATATTTCTGTATATTCTACAAAGAAATACTTTCCAAATCCAAGGGCTTCCTATCACAATATATGGCATCATATACTGTTTACTGATCAATAGGCAAAAAGAAGAAAATTAACTGAAGTTAAAATAAATATATATCTTCTACCAAAAAAAAGAAGAATAGAATCAGCAGGGACAAATAAATGGAAATTATTAGAAGAGATTTATTTAAAGATTGGTTACATATAAAACATAGTTCCCTATGTTTCCATACGCTTTGACTGACAAAATATCACCATAAACTCTATTGCTCATTAATCTAGATCAGGGGTCAGCAAACTCTGAAAAGAGCCAGACAGTGAGTGTTTCAGGCTTGGCAGGCCACGCGGGCGCACTCACACCTACGCAGCACGGCTGCCGCGGCGACAGCAGCCACAGGTGACGCGTAACGCATGAGTGTGGCTCTGCTCCAGTAAAGCTTTATTATGGTCACCGAAATCTGAATTTCATGTAATTTTCACACATCGCAAAATATCATTCTTTTGTTCATTTTTTTTCAATAATTTTCACAAGTACGGCCTCGGCCCGTGACCCTACAAGAACAGGCAGTGGCTGCACCTGGCCGAGGGGCTGCAATCTGCCAACCCCCGATCTAGAAATACACGAAAAGTAAGTTACTAGCGGTACTTTCCAAACATTCTTCCTTGTAATAGGATATAAATAGTGTTGCATTTTTACTATATTATTATTTTTCCAATAGTTTAGGTTCTAAAGCAGCATTATCGGCCAAAAATAACGACTGAACCAAAACAAAGAAAGCTAGGATGAAGTATTCTTAATATTTCAATGTCACAGAAAAGAGGTAATAAAACAGAAAAATGTTATTTCATTACACATTCCTAGGTCATAAATTTCACATGATATTAAATTTGTTCATTTAATATTTGTCCATTGAACTATAATGGATTTATCAGTAATATTGATGCGAAATTTAAAGTTTCATTTACCCCAAACGTAAGAGTATTAGAATTCGGCCACGCAAACTGTGGCGTTTTCGTAGTTAAGGCTGTTCTCTGTGGCGAAACTGAAATGACTTAGAAAAACCACAGGACACAGCCGTGGGAACTGTATTGCAGTTGTAGCTTACCTTTAACTAGTTAAGGTCTTGAGCAAGCCAGCATTTCCCAAGGTTTGTTCTGCATCCACACGTGATTCATTAACACACCAGGATCCATGGCCAAATGGGTTTGGGAAATGCTATACATTATACACATTTCTACAAAGTTTAGAATATACACAAGCATATCATGAGTTCTGGGAAGTCCTGTAGTGAAAAAATCCTTTGGTTGAATGTAGTACTCTCCAAACTTACTCATTTTTTTTGTACAGTATTTATTAACATCCCAGAAAACTAAAATTCCTTAAAACAGTTTGGAAAATTTTCTCATCAGTAGGGATTAGATAAATAGGCCTCCAGGTAACTCTGTGCAAGTTGTTCAAGCACTAAATTCAGGTTCACAAACCTGAATCCTCAGATTAAAGGTACTTGTCTATGCTCCCACACACTCTGACCCTCTCTCAGAGCACTTCGGACTGAAAGCGTCCCTCAAGCCTTCTAGACTCAACTCCCTAAGGGAGAGATAGAGTCATGCTCTATCATCCTTGTTTCTTCAACACCTAGCAGAGTGCCTGGATCATTAAATGGCTTTAATTTATGTTTTGCTTTTGTTGTTTTTATTTTAATCATCTCCTACTTGACCACCCATAACTGCTCTTACCCTACCCTACCGCCTCTGTGCAAGTATCACATGTCCTGCTCCTGAAAACATTCTTCTCCCACTGCTCCTGAGATGAAAACCAAATTTCTTAGGATAGGCCAGGAGGACTTAACATTTGCTCACCTGCTCCAGCTTACTCTTATATCATTGTTTCTCTCTGCTCTATACAACTGAGCCACACAAAGCTAGTACGGAGGACACCAGCGGTACAAAGAAAACTGCAGGGCAGGGGACTGGGCATGTCAGGATGGGGTGATGGGGGGGTGCAATTTTAACTAGGTGGCCATGAGCAGCATGACTTAATGGTTACAACAGACTTTGGCAAGTAAGTGGGAATAAAAAAATAAGTACTTCTAAAATGAGAGCACAAAAGACTTCTTGGAAATGGTGGCCGCAATGGCTCAAGAGAGGCCGATGTGGTGGACAGCCGGAGAGAGGCCAGGAGGTAACGCAGGCCAGGCAGAGCAGCCCAGCAGGGCACCCACCACCGTCAGCCCCCATGGTCACCTCTCCAGCCTCGATACTCCCCTAAGGGCCAGCCTCCAGTTTCAACACACACTCGGCCACACCTCTTGGATGTCCAACTGGCAGATTTATGCTCAGGTCTTAATTTCCTCCACAAATCTGTTTCTCCTCCATTCTTCCCTCTCTCAGTAAATAGCAGGAACCTCTACACATTGGTAAAAGCCAGACACCGAAAGCTCTCCCACTAAACAGAGAATAGACATAACATTCTAACAAAACATTCTCCACACCAAGCAGCTACATCCTTCGACCAGCATAGTGAACTTGGCAAAGAGCCTAGCCCTTTGTATGTAATGCTCCACTGAGGACCACTGCCCACACACACGTCACACACAGACAGGAAGCATATCACCTGCATCTGATTCCTGTGTCTGGGAATTAACATCCCACAGGGGCAGAGGCCGGGGGAAGTGGGACATTAAACCCGGTGTTCTCTGAAATGCCAAGCATCTGTCCAGGACAAAATGGTATGTGTAACCCGGTTCGGCCCTAACGTAGCTCCAGGGTAGGAGGCAGCAGTGTTAGAGGGAGCAGTCCTTCCCGCCTTTGACAGTGTGAGTCTAAAATGGAGCAGGGGTCCAGCAAGCTCCATCAAGCAGGTCAGTGTCTCACAGTTTTACATATTTTAATTTTTAAAAGATTTCATTTACTTATTTTTAGAGAGAGGGGAAGGGAAGGAGAAAGAGAAACAGAGAAACATCAATGTGAGAGAGAAACACTGATTGGTTGCCTCTTCCACACACCCAACCAGGGACCTGGCCCACAACCCAGGCATGTCCCCTGACTAGGAATCGAACCAGCGACCTTTTGCTTTGCAGGACAATGCCCAACCGAGCCACACCAGCCGGGGCTCAGAGATTTATTTTTAAAGTCACTAAGCACACTAATTAAAATTAAATAAAATTAAAACTCAACTCCTTCAGTCACACTAGCCATATTGCAAGTGCTCATAGCCCTATGTGGCTAGTGGCTACGGCATTTTATTTCATCTTAAAATTAGAATGTGGTATTTTATTTTTATTATTTTAGAAAGAATAGCTATGCATCAGTGTTTTTATGTCTTATATACACACACACACATATGTCATGTACATTAGCATATTTAAAAACATATATGCAGATAAAGCCAATATTTTAAATATGATTCAAAATTTCTGTCTTGTTGCACAACAACTACAGTTTTTCCTTTGACTTTTTGACCTCCTTCACCCATTTCTCTGACGATCTTTCCAAAGAATTGATTCCACTAATTCCTTAGTTCTAAAACCCCAAAAAGTCTCCAACTTCTTTTGGCCTCAAGTAGAATTACCAAACTCAGCTTTAATACTGCTTACTAATTTTTTTTCTCTAACTCGTAAGAGTCTAATTAAACTTACTGTTGAGGGCAGTGAACCTTATAATGTACTATCATCAATATATTACAATAAAAACTTGCAAACAGAAAAAAACTCCAGGGTTCTGGGTATCAATTTCAGAGCACATCACTCCTCAAAGATCTTTTTCAATAATCTTAACTTTGATTTTGGAATAACATTACATATGAAAAAGTGGCGCAGAGACAGTACAGAGAGGTCCTGCACACCCTCCTCCTGGCTCTCCTTGCACAACCACAGGACATGGGTCAGAACTAAATGGCACAACAGCATTCACTAAACCACAGCTTTCATATGCAGATCCTGCACTTTTTCAGTAACTGATGACACCTCTGATGCAATCAAACATCCAGATGCCCAACTGAGGGAATTCTTAGCATCATTTCTAATTTAATTTGGTTCCCAGTTATTCAATGAAGAAGTTTAAATCTCTATGAGAATATGGATTCACAGTAACATAGAATCTTGGTGTTGCAAGGAACTTCAGAAGACATCTAGATTAGCATTTTTCAAAGTACAAATGATGAACCATTAATGTCATGAAATTAATTTAATGAATCATGGCTAGCATTTTTAATAGAAGAAAGTACAAAACATTCAGAGTGCAACATGTTAAGGGTACCGCAGTTTCACATACCTTCAGTTTTAGTTTACATGCTGTGTGTATGTGCGTACTGAATCTTACCATTAAAAAATCATCTTTACCACAGGTTAGTCAAAAAGGTATTAAAAAGCACTTATCTACATCAAGCAAGGAAGGAAACCTCCCTTTAGTATCTCCATAGATGATAACACCATTTCCATTTAAATACCTTCTACTTATACTTCACACAGAAATGTTAGGAACTATTTTACATGGAACCAACATCCATCTCTGTTGACTTTTAATCTACGATTCACAGAAAAGGGTTTTGTTCTTCCAAATAAAAATACCCTGCAATCCTATTTTTTTAAATCAGTGAACAGAGGTTGTTAAAACTAAAAATCAAAACTGTAAAAAAAAGGTGTCTTTTTTGGTTGCCAAGAAGAGGCTCTCTAGACAGAGGGCAGTGGCAGAAAAACAGAAGAAAAGTACATAAGGGACTCTAGATGGAAACAAGAAGCAACGCCAGATAGAAAGGTTAGGTCAGTAAAGGTGCATCTCTGTAGAGGTGACCTGAAAAAATGCTCCAACTCAGCAATTTCCTGAGAATATGTATTTCTTACTAACAAATGTTCTGATTTTGGAAAGTATGGTTCGCCTTTAAAAACAATAACAGACAGGGGAGGGGGAAGAAAGCATGAACTCCTATATGCAAAAAAGAAAAAAATGTACACAAATTAACCTTTTTGTTCTCCTTAAGATATACATGTACTTCACCATTACATATAATACACACATATGTATGTATATCTGATATATGTACATATGTGTGTGTATATGAATTCACCCAACCTGTATTCAGCTAAGTGGTAACTTCATTCTACCCAAAATGCAGAAGAAACTCAAACTGTGCAAAGGGAAAAATAAAATCTGAAGTCAAAAAATCCAAACACTAAATAAAGCTCACACTTACTTCACACTTACAAGAGTACCTTAGGGTCTAAGTCAAAGCCTTGTTACTCTTACTTTGCTCCCAATTCTACCTACAATACCAGTCTTCAAGACGAGAGCAACTTAAGAGCATTAAATTAAGGAGGTAGGACAAGCACTGCTATACAGGAGTGCGCTGACACACACCAAGAGATGAGATGACAACCTCACTGCCAAGGATGACTGAGAAAGTGACAATGGCAGTCCTGGGAACTCAAGAAGCTGATGTCCAGGAGTATCTGGACAAACCGCATACGCATCTCATGATGCTCAGAATCATGGCTCATTTATAAGTTGACACTGAGCCAACAGGAAAGATTCTCCATATTCATACTTGTGACATTAATATAAAAAATGTGTGCCCTAATTTTTAGAAAAATTTCTATCCACAATTACTGGAATAAGAAAAGTTTCAGTTTGCAAAAAGAGGTAGTAAATCCTCGGCAATTTAAAAAACTCAACTGTCCAGAACACTTGTTTCCCTGTGAATTGTTATTAACTGTAATTTTTACCTTCTACTTTAAAGCTTTCAAAAGTTCTATCTATGACTACTTAAACCAGCATATCATAAAACAATTCTTGATGTTAACAGAGGATAATGTGCACCCAATGCCAGACATGAGAATCAGCTGGGGGCCTTTGTAAAATCTGGTGTTCAAATTCCCTGACCAGAAATTCTGATGTAATTAGTCTAGAGAGAGACCAGCATCAGACTTGTTAACAAGTGTTCGAGGAGACTCTGATATTCACCAGAGTTGGAAATCCCTTTGATAGTGTTCTGCACAACATCTTTAAGAATTGTTAAGGAATCATATTCCACGCAGCAACATCTTCACTAATGTGTCCCCTAAAGCAAGGGACATAAAGGAAAGAATAAACAAATGGGACCTCATCAAATTAAAACACTTCTGCATGGCTAAAGAAAACAGCATTAAAACAAACAGAGAACCAACTATATGGGAAAACATATTTGCCAATGATACCTAGGACAAGAGTTTGATCTCCAGAATATATAAAGAACTCATACAACTGCACTCCAGAAAGACAAAAAATCCAATTCAAAAATGGGCAAAAGACTTGAACAGACACTTTTCTAAGGAGGATATACAGAGGGCACAGAGACATATGAAAAGATGTTCAGCATCACTAGCCATCAGAGAGATGCAAATTAAAACCACCATGAGATACCACCTGACACCAGTCAGAATGGCCATCATAAACAAATCAACAGACAAGTGTTGAAGAGGATGTGGAGAAAAGGGAACCCTAGTGCACTGTTGGTGGGATTGTAGACTGGTGCAGCCACTGTGGAAAACAGTATGGAATTTCCTCAGAAAACTAAAAATGAAACTGCCTTTTGACCCAGCAATTCCACTGCTAGGAATATACCCTAAGAGCCCTGAAACTCCAATCCAGAAGAACCTATGCACCCCAATGTTCATAGCAGCACAATTTACAATAGCCAAGTGCTGGAAGCAACCTGAGTGCCCATCAGTCAATGAGTGGATCAAAAAACTGTGGTACATTTACACAATGGGATTCTACGCAGCAGAGAGAAAGGAGGAGATCCTACCCTTTGCAACAGCATGGATGGAACTAGAGAGCATTATGCTAAGTGAAATAAGCCAGGCAGTGAGGGAGAAATACCACATGATCTCACCTTTAACTGGAACATAATCAACAAAAGAAATCAGCAAATAAAATACAACCAGAGACATTGAAACTAAGAACAATCTAACAATGGGCAGAGGGGAAGGGGGAGGGAATAGTGGGGGGAAGGGTTTTCAGGAACCACTATAAAGGACACATGGACATAACCAAGGGGGAGAGTGGGAGTAAGGGAGGGAGGTGTGATTGGCTGGGGTGGGTGCAAGTGGTAGGGGGAAAATGCAGACAACTATAATTGAACAACAATAAAGAAATCTAAAAAAGAAAAGAATTGTTAAGGAATCTTTAAGAGGGATACAGTATGAAGCATTTCCCAAACTTGCCTTCACATCCCTGTTTTCATGCAACACCTTATACTCCTGACTTCATTAATTCTTCAGCTGAAAATCAAGGTAAATATTAAGTTTCAAATCAAACTGTGCCACTTTCCAAAATTCATAAAAGCTCTAATATGCTTAGGGACAAGGGAAGTAAGACAAGGGGAAAAAAGGAAGCTAACTTTTATGCTGCTATCAGGTTTTTTATTATATTACAAAAATTCCAAATGAAAGATTTTAATTTTAAGCCTGTGACTTAAAAACATTCATGTGTTGTAAAAAGCTAATTCCAAACTAAGTTCATGCTGCCCTCTAATGGCTCAAGATAAATAGTTTAACCTCTACTACACCAGAAATACGGATGATGAATAATTTTATTATTTTATAAGTGAGCGAATTATATCAAGAACATAGAAGTAAAAAAAGATTTCACTTTTTGGGTGTGTCTGAGTTCAAAAGATTAATT